>CM057350.1:98401128-98600202 GCA_030015575.1 Agapanthus africanus | reverse complement strand
AAAAGGTTTCAATGAAGATGACGACGACGATATAACCGAAGTTGTTTGGTATCTACAACAACAACAAGCCTTCATCCCAAATTCTTAGGGTCGGCTATATGAATCCTTCTCTTCCATTCCGCTCTATTAAGGACCGTCTCCTCACTCAAATTAATAATTAACATGTCGTTCTTAATTACCTATATCTATGTTCGTTTAGGTCTACCTAATCCCCTAGTTGTGCCATGAACTATAATTGTCGCTTTGTCTATTGGGGCATTGATTGGTCTTCGTTGCACATGTCCAAACATTCTCAATCGGTTCTCTCGTATCTTACCTCTATAGAAGCTAACTCTACCTTATTACGAATGCATTCATTCTAATCTTATCTTTTAGCGTATTATCACTCATCCATCTTAACTTTCTCATTCAACTACCCTCATTTTTTGGACATGTTTCTTAATTGGCCAATACTCTAATCCATAAAGAAGTGCGGGTCTTATCGCCGTCTTATTTAATTTTCCTTTCAATTTCAAAATTACCTTATGATCACATAGCACTCCCAAATCACTTTTCCATTTCGATCATCCCGTTTTGATCCTATGAGTCCTCCTCAATCTTCCCATCATGATTAATTATAGAACCTAAGTAACAAAAATGATTCTTTCTACATATTTCATTGCCATTAATTTGCACCGAACACTCATTTCTTCACACCATTTTGTTGAAATCTCATTCCATGTATTCAGTTTTTGTTCTACTAATTCTAAATCCTTCAGATTCCAAGGCATCTCTCCATTTTTCAACTTTAGTAATTATTATTTCTTTGGATCCATCAACAAAATGGTATCATCAGTAAACAACATACACCATGACACGTCATCCTGAATATATCTGGTAGGTTCCTCCATAACTAACGCACATAGATAAGATCTTAAAGCCGAACCTTGGTGTAAACCTATAGTGATAGGAAATGACTTTGTCTTTCCTTCCAACCGTCCTAACTCTACTAATTGCTCTATCATACATATTTTTTATCACATCATGAGATACTAGTTTCTTTTCTAAAACCCACCATAGTATCTTTCTAGGGATCCTATCATAAACCTTTTTTAAATCAATAAAAACCATATGTAGATCTCTCTTCTTCTCTCCATTTCTCTCCATTAATCGGCGTTATAAATAAATCGCTTCCATAGCACATAAAACCAAATTGTTTGGCAGCTACTCACAAATTATATTTTTCAACTTCAACTGAAGCAATACTAATGAAAGTTGTCAATGTGTAACATCTAACAAGGGGTTAAGTTTTCACATCAAGAAATCACTACCAAAACAAAATACTGAAAATAGAACTTCTGAATTCAATTGCATCTGCAATTTCTCCTTGCCTTTTCTCTCTAACGCAGGTAATAGGTAAGATCTCAGCATGCATCAGTTTTACTCAAAGGAGATGGCGGAGACGACAACATTTTATCCCTAAAGATCTCCAATGAACTGAAGCCTAAGTTTAATCCCTCCTCTAATCTTTCTCCACAACCCACTCCTCAATTACACAAGAAAAAGGTTACAAGGTACTTGGTTTTATCATTTATAATATTAGTTCTGAATGTATTCTACTCAACCGTTTCCTGCAAACAAAAACCATTTATCGGCTTCCTGTCAATATATTTTATTGTAAAACGAATACTAAACAAAAAACCCTAATTTAGATTTATCTGTTATATCTTTACTTAATTTGATTGTTCTTTCCTTACATTTTCTTCATGAGAGGTATTACCATTGAATGGAACTTTATTTGATTAATTCAAGATTAATTTGTATGATTCACAACTATAATTACCAAGATAAATAAATCTCTGGCAGCTGTTGATGGTACAAAATCGGTCAAAATAGTAATTAAATACGGCAAATTTTGTTAAATTTTTTCTAACAGAATTCTAAAAAATCTATTATTTTTCTCTTTTAGAATTCTTTTAAATGTCTGTCAATAGAATCACTAGAGTTTGTTAGCATTTTCTATATGGTTTTTCCCAATTCTTTAGCCAAACCCCACGCAAAAAAAAAATCAATGATTCATAATACCAAGTTGAATCCCTGATCAACAAGAATATAAATTTAACTGAAGCTAATCTGCAGGTAGATGAATGCATCCAACATTACTTAGCTCATTTTGTATCCAATATCGAACTGCAGCAGACTGTATTGGATACATCTATAATATAGAAGCTGAGTAAAATATATCAACTAAATATAGGCAAAAATGAAAAATGTAATGACAGGCTCTATTACCAGACTCCATCCATGTCTGGTTCAGCTCATTGCATGCCTGAAAAACTGACCCATGTAAGCAACAGCCTATTCTCCAATGAAATATGTTTGCGAAAGTGCTATATATATATATATATATATATATATATATATATATATATATATATATATATATTATGCAGCCTACAGAAAATTTAATCACCTGGTTTACGACCATGCGAGCCTCATAATTATCGACACAACTCAATACAAGATCAACTCCAGTATTTTGTCCACCCTGCTTTGGATTACGTTTGAGGCTCTCCATGAAAATCTCGAAACCTTTCACAGTTGTGATGTTCAATGAATAGCTCTGGAGAAAGGAATCACAATGGCCATAGTATAATACTAAAGAAAATCATTGCAACAAAATATTGGACAACGCAGATACCAATCAAATACATAAAAAAAACAGTGTATCAATAAGGAAAACTGGTAAAAAGTGCTTTACACAACACCCCAACCCCATCCATACTTCTACAAAACATCATTGTGTCAACAG
This sequence comes from Agapanthus africanus, assembly GCA_030015575.1. NCBI lineage: Eukaryota > Viridiplantae > Streptophyta > Magnoliopsida > Asparagales > Amaryllidaceae > Agapanthus > Agapanthus africanus. The sequence continues at coordinate 98,597,411 of CM057350.1, read as the reverse complement.
ACCACTTTTAAAAATTGAATGGATTCATTAATTATAGGGCTCCAATGTAGAATGGAAGGCAAATATGAACATGTGTAGATGGAGACTCCCTGGAGACCTATAAACAACAGTCCAATTGTTCAAAAGCCCTACGTTCCAATTAGTACATGTGTCACGCAATGTTCTTCAAAACTTGCATTAGATCAGTCTAACAAAGGAAAAATTAATTGATACAGTCAAATGATCAAATCAATCTCAGAATAGATTGTTACAGATAGTGCATAGGCTCAGAAGAAGTACAATAAAGAATTAGACATTTCTTCTAGATTGAATTTGATGTTTCTTAGGTTTATATACTAAGAAATAAATCATCCTTAACTTTTCTACATCAGATAAAAAATATAACAAGCAATTTATCAGCTGAATCAGCATACAAACGCTTCATTTCATCAACTCGATTAATACAGAAATTAGTAAAAGTTCACTTCAAATTAATGCGAAAAAACATATTCATTGGACATTCAAACTTTTCCCAAGTTTGTATAAGGCTATGGGCTACATTCAGTAAACAAAAAGACTAGTGCAACGAAAACAAGAGACTCTGATTGATATTTGATCTAAGAAAATGGTAATGGCTGGGAATGTGCTTAATATATTAATATTATACTTGGCTGGTGTGGTGGCACAGCTGCCAGCTCCCCCAGCATCTCAAGTGATATATTTATATAATAAAATACATGTAAAAGAAAATGCTTACTTCTAGTACAACATCTGGATTGATATCTGAAAGAGTCTGAACAGCTGCATCTGTCTTGGTCATGCCAGCCTAAAATGGAGCAGCAAGTTCTATGAATAAAACTTTCTCCTTCAAGAAAGAAACTATTCCAAATAGGAAGGCGTTTTTCTAATCACCGGTATAAATAAAACAATAATTTAGTAATAATGAACAATAAATTCAACCATTTTCCAAATAAATAAGAACGGAAAAATATATGATGAAGGATAACATGCCTGGTCTGGACGAAAGAAGAGCCTGTTCATGTTCGCTAATTCCACGGTGTCATAATCATATAGCAATAGGCGACCAATCCCACACCGTGTAAGCATTTCTGCAGCAACACTGCCTACTCCACCTATTCCCTATAGCAATATTATAGCAAGTAAACGCTACAACAAGAGAATATATTATATGTATATGAGCTAATAAAGAAGGTTTAATACCTCCCACCATGAATTGAACTTTTCCCAATTTTATATTGTGAAGGGCATGAGGAGGTAAAATGTGGTTGATGCACTGCCTTTTGTGCAAAACTTGTGGTGGTAAAGTTAATTAATCTACTAAAGTAAGTAAAGTTTGTCATCTGTCCCTATGCAATGTGCGAATGACAGATAATGTTTCATATTGGGAGCTATACCAATTCATCCATTGACATACAGATATCAATTTCGCACCTCAGGCAGCGGTATGTGTTTATTGAGATTTATTCTTATGGTTTTCATATTAGTTAATGTGTATATATAGGCATATAAAAAAAAAAGCAATTTATCTTTTTTTATGGAGATATATGAATTTCAATAATCCATTGCTGACGAGTAGGATGTGTCACGTAGACTAATGTTTTCAATCATTTCTGCGGGTATTTGGCTTGGTCCACATAAATGACAATCTACAGTCAAAAGAGTCAAAGAATATTGCCAATCTAATAGAACATTGTGTTGCATGTGACGCTAAATACACGATGAAGCCATGATCAGTACTAATTGCAACATCAGTATAAAATTGGTGATAAAAGTAAGTTAGGACGTATGTTTAAAGTATGTGTTGATGCAACTAATATGAGAGGTTAGAAGAGATTAGAATATTAAGCTCATAAACTTGCTAGGTATTAACTGTGATTATTTCAAATTGGTTTTTAAAGAAACCTTAAATCTGAGTATTAAATCTTCATATGGGAAGGTAAGGAAAAAAACCATAAACATATTTTGATAAATTAGATGGAGCAGATAATGAAATGGTATGATTATGTGTTAGAACTGAAAAATAAAGATACCAATACTTGATGGCACAAAAGCAAAACTATTGTTACCAATATCTTGCGTCATAATCAATCTGCTATATAGGTTCTTCAACTTGTAAATACTAATGATAGTGTGTTTTTGCTACTTTTTTTTTCAAGCAATACTGTTGATGCCTTGATCCATATAACAACTTTGTTTAGATTTGTATTCAATAAATTAGTTATTAAAATTAATAATTTCCTTTTAACACTATCAAAAAGGAGATATGAACATGAGTGTTAAAGGATGCTTCGATTTAACTGATAGTGGTTCAAGTGTTCAATTCTAATCCAGACTTCAGACTTGCTGGTCATATTTATAGTTTTCCAACAGTAATTAAGAGATTATAACGGTAAGGTTGCAAGCTAGACTACTATATGCTCCTCCTTGAAAAGTGCATCTTGTCTGCATTGCAATTAGATTAGGAAAGAGCGATAAAATAGCTAAAATGGCCTAAACAAACAGCATTGTCACAATGCTTACTGTTCTGAAACTTAACATCCCGACAATGTGTTAACCAAATAACATGTATAGAGTGTTTATATCCTTGGATATGTTTATCAATCAAACTTTGTTTAAAATATTTAATTTTCCTAGTAAGAAAAATCTGAAAAACATCATCCTAATCTCATCACTTTTGAGTGCATCCAGCCATTTATCGGCTTCTTCTAGTACTTTATAGATGAGAACATGTTTTTGCAAGATTATAGAATAGACATACTAGAGGGTGGCTTGTATGCTATCCCTCGTGGAATGACACCGATGTCCTCAGGTTGCATGGTGCACACGGATTCATCAGATATGGCGGACTGCAACCTTCAAGGGGCGCAAGCGTTGTGCACCGTGAACTAGTATTCTGAAAAGTTTGGAATGCTCAAAAATTCGCAACGGAGGTCAAAGGCAGTTCGTATGCATTGGAAGGTGTCACCTTATCTGTGTTGGACATAATATATGTGGTGAACCTTACAACCACTATGTGATAATTCAATTGTTCAAACACTAGCCAAAACCTTATGTATCAACATGGCATAATTTCATTATTTCATTTCGACATGGGAATATGAAGATGATGTTGATCAAGTAAAACTTCAGACATCACCAACGTATAATTATAGCCTAGATCAGTAAAAAAAAATTACAAAAATCTCAATTGTAATTGCAAGTCGACAAGAATCAATAAACACATACGACTATCGCCACCGAAAAATCTCTTATCCTCTCATAGTTCTTCACGATACCCATTCGCTGAAGTGCCATTAGCCTACTGTAGGGGTTGCTATCCACCACCTCGGCACTCATATCCTGCATCCTCACACCAACATCAATCATCACAACATACATCACTAAATATCAAATACAATAAAATTCGATAATTGCAGTGTACGAATTTCTGTAGAAATAAGAGGACCTTGACTTTGGAGCGCCGAGCAATCCCTGATTTCGGCATGCTCATGATTTTGTCTACTCTTTGTTGCATCTACAAAAGGCATCTATAATGAATTGATTACTGAAATTTTGAAGCAGATTACTACAATTCCTCAGATATTAATAAAGGAAAACGATCGAGATCGGAATTCTCAGATCAATGAAGATCGCATCAAAGAAAAAAAAATCGCACCTTTCTGATGGAATCATTGTGATCGGAATTGGGGATAGATCGCCTCAAGGCTTCGAAATCTTGGACCAGCGATGTCAGCTCTTCTTCCATTGCTCCTCTCTCTCTCTCTCTCTCTCTCGCGAGCGTTTTATTGTTGTTCGCTAGTTCACTGAACTGGGGCCATGTTTTTCTAATAGCTCGATTCTTTTCTTATGCTTCGACTCAAATACACTGACAGGATCGGACTCGAAAACGATTGGGTGCTAATGGATCTAGGGATGTAAAAATCAAAGGGATGTAAAAATCAAATAGGGATAGTGGCTTTTATTTTCGATGAATAAACGCCAGATATCGATATGCTAACATCTTTATTCATTCCATATCCATATTTAATATCAATAACGGTAAGTTTTACTTTAACTGGTATATATTTTCTAATATTCATTTCATATTCGTATCCTTGTTTGACAATTACAAAATATGGGTACTGATTCTCATTTCGTATTCAAATCTGCCTGCGGGTATCAAATACAGGATTGGGCCATGTTTTTCTTATAGGTCGATTCTTTTCTTATTCTTCGACTCGAATACACAAACAGGATCCGACCCGAAAAACGATTGGGTGCTAATGGATCTAGGGATGTAAAAATCAAATGCGGATAGTGGTTTTCATTTTCGATGAATAGACACCGGATACGGATATGCTAACTGCTTTATTCGTTCTGTATCCATATTTGATATAAATAACGGTAAGTTTTACTTTATCTGGTATATATTTTCTAACATTCATTTCATATTCATATCCTTGTTGGTCTATTACAAAATATGGATACTGATTTCCATTTCCGATAATCGTACGTATTCTAACCTATCTTTGGCTATCAGATACAGAGTTGGTGACACTTATATTTGTTCCGTATCTGAGTTGGTTACATCGCTATATGTGTCAAAGCGTGTATAACCCAGCCGAAAACTTTGATTCATACCCGAAAAAGGACTTAAATTACACTAAAATGCCATGGCCTTTCATAAAATTTTAGATAAATACCATATACTTCTTTTGTCGAATTTATTCCACAAATTTTAATTGCCGGTTGCGGTTAAATACCTTCTGTTTACTTTTCTGGCTGGAAATGTTAGATTAGTTGTCATGTGAAACCTCACACTATATTTATGGTAAATTGTCAACAAGAAAAACAAAACCATGGCAAACTTTCCCGCTGTCAAAAAATCCCTGGCCAAAGAATCTCGATAAAAAAACCACCGGTTCATTCTCCCGTTATAAAACAACCCATGACTGTAATAACCGTATAGTTTCCCGCAATATATATACAGCTAACTTGCATATTTATATAATTTCTTCAATATGGATGGAGCTAACCATAGATATTACAAGGAACCATACGAATATTGCAGCCACGGGTTTTTTACAGCAAGAAAACGGGCCTGGAGGGTGCCGAGATTCGTTGGGCGGGTTTTTATTTGACAGCGGAAAAGTGGACCTTTTTATCAGACAATCTACCTTTTTATTTATTTCCAACTTACCCATTTTAAGCTTTTAAAAGAAACTATAAGGCTCCTTATAATTTGTGTAACAACCTATTTGAATGCAATAAATCAAAAGTTTATCAAGATTCTTTCCCCAAATTTTTGAATTTTTATTTGGTCTCTAAAATATTTAATTTAGATTTTTCTCTGGAAACAATTTTGATATGGAAAATATTCAGTTTTTATATTATATAAATAATATTTTCTTAGCGACAGCAAAATAATATTTTTCGTATATGTTTACTGTTAAAGTGAGAACGAGAAAATCTGCACCGAATCTCTAAGTGCAACCAATTAAAGATATGTACCCTTATAATATATTTATTAAAATATTTTATACATACAATAAAAAAATCTCTCTCTATCTCTCATTCTCACATCTCTCTCTCTCTCATACCCGCATCTCTCCCTCTCTTTCCCCCGCTGCTCTCGTTCCTCACCCACAAAAACCCTAACCCTAGTCGTCGCCGCCGCCGCCGCAGATCCCGACCCCTCCTCTCGCCTCCATCAACGCCGCGACCCTCTCCTCCCTCCTTCGCCTTCGCCCTCGCTCTCGTCCTCCTCCCGTCGACGCCGCCTCCATCCCTCGCGCGGCCACAACCCCGATCTCCTCATCTCGTCCTACCGCCGCAGCCTTTGCCTTCACCTCGCAGCTGCTCCCCTCTCTCCTCCGACAGCGACGTTGCCTGCCCCACTACCTCACAGCTTTCCCATCGCCGGATCTATGCACTCGACACCTTCACGACTCGACTAGGACCCATCCAAACCCTAGCTTGATACCATCACCATCCTCTGTAAGTTTCCTTGATCCCTGTTCAAAAAAAAAAAATAATTAACTAAAGTGATATGAAAACAGTGAACATTGAAAGAGGAATGGAAGATTTAAACTTTAGGTTGATGGGTTTGTTTATAAGTTATAAATATGTGTACATGGAGTTTATTTTGACAGTGAAATTATATTGGATGGTAGAATAAAACAGAGGACTTGAAGGAAGGAAAAATCAGAATTAGAACCCTAAGTTGATATAATTGCGTTTGGTTGTGTGACTGTATTTATGAGAATAATTATAGTTTAATCGATGATAAATTTATCTAGGCGGAGCATATAACTCAAATCCCAAGTCGCACCTTAGCTGAGATCGTGCCTGCATTTTGTACATCTTTTTCCGTGATCGCTATCCTCAGGCAAGTACTCTTGCTCTTTTCATTTTGTCGATGCAACATCGGCAATTATCTAAATTAGTTCTTAACCTGTACAAGTTTGGATATTAGAGGAAAGATGTTTCTTTCACAGTTATCATCTGTCCTTATCGTAACACTTGCTAATATATAATACTGACTGCTGCTTGCTTTTCGTTATGTAATGCTATGACATGAATATTATGCACATGAATCCTTTTACATGCTTTATACACATTCGAGACTCATGTTGATTACATGTATAGAACATCTTGATTTGACATGCTTACTCGTGACCTTTATTATTTATCTTTCTTAAGTGAAATCATTAATTAGAGTGCTGGACTACATGCCATGATACCACTATTCATCAGTTTTATTTCCATACAATTACCATACTGCAAGTTCCTGTCCTTTCAGCATTCTTAATTAGTGATTTTAATATCTATCATCGCAGCTATACATACGTGGGTGTTGGGGTAGTTTGAGTGTGCGTTGTATAACAGGATCTCAGGAGTCCCATGCCGGCAGCTCGTACCGGGCTATAGCGGTCACATGATTACAGCTCGTACCGGGCTATAGCGGTCACATGTTTACAGCTCGTACTGGGCTATAGCGGTCTCTTGTTCATTCCACAGTTGGGCCCGTATTTCCTAGCCCTTGGGGCACCACTCTTGGGTTAGGAATACTCCTGCAGAGGTTGACGCACACACTCAAGCTTACGATAGGATAGTTTACCTTTTAGTGGCCAGTTAGGTTATGACCTGATCCCTTACTTATGTTTCATAGTATTAGTGCATTTAATTAATTATATACATACTTTCTTGCGCACAGGGCTTCACTTTTATATATTCTTGTTATTATGTTACATACACTTTATACGTTGAGTACTTGTTGGGATGTTCTGACATCCCTGAGATTTGCCATCTCAGGTTTAGAGACAGATCTGCAGGCTGAGCAGGAACAGAGCGGCTACCAGGACTTTGTTGAAGATCAGTAATCGTAGGTTATTTTCCTTTACTTTTAACTCTTAGCATGTGCGTCCTTATGGGACGTTAGGACTTTGTATCTCTTTCGGATCTTATTTTATTCCGAATCTTCTGTTTTTGGATCTTTAATTGCATCAATTATCTAGTGGACCCATTTTAGGATTTCTTGTGGTTTCATTGCAGCATGATTATTAGTATTATTTCTTTTGCTCTTGGATTTTATATTGACAGGTTAATCTAGACAGCCTTATGTGACTATGGAAGGACTTTTCCTTACCGTAGGTAGCATGGCTGGCCTTCGTCGCTTCCCGTACTTCACATTTTGGGATGCGGGGCGTGACAATTTGTTTTCAAAAAATAAATGAGAGAGAGTGAGAGGGATGAGGTTGATACCTTATAGTTTGGAGATAAATTAAATAATCATTCCCTTCAATTCGAGCTGTTCTTGAAAAATAAGAAAAATTGATATATGTGACATCTTTTGTTCTAGTTATAATAGGACAGAAGATATAATAAAAACTTCAGGAATGTTGCTTATGCCACCAATTGATGACCTTTCTTGTTTGATAAAGAATTTAAGAAACTAGAAAAGTTTCCATACCTATTCTTCAATAGTTCTTTTGCACATGCGATGCAAGTTGAATGGAATAAAAAACTTGTATTGAATATAAACGAAAATACAAATTTATTCTATTAATCCTGTATACAAAAGTTAGAGCCTGATATCATTCATTATAGATATCTAATAATATATAGTATCAATTTTCTGTGTAATGTTAAATTTAATATTATCGATCGAGATTTAGGTATAATAATTTTATTTTATTTTATTAAGCTTATTAAAGTCTAGGCAAAAAAGTACTAAATATTTATGAAATCGGTATGCATGCATTCATTTATCTATTTTTAATCGATCTTGTACTGGTTTTATGAACATTTTAAAAACGGGATTTTTCTCCTTTTGAAAATGAAAAGGAGGGAGGAGGACATATTTTATTTGGAGAGGCGGGGAGGGAGAGGGAGAGAGATATATATATCAAATATTTCATTGTTTTATTCTTCATAGTACTAACCATGTAACCATGTGTTATATTAATACTGTCATTTCCAAAAATAATAATACATTAATCTCTTAAAATACTATATTTATCTTATAAAGTATTACATTTATACTGAATCTACTAATACTACATAAAACCTTAACCGCTATATCTATTGGTAAAATTGCTATATTTATTTATAAGATAACATAATACTCTATAAGATAAATGTAGTATTTTATAAGATAAATCTATTATTTTAAAAGGTAAACACATTAGTTTATTTAAAAGGACAAAATCCGGCATAACACATTAGTTACTACATTATAAGGGCTAAAACAAAGAGTTTAAGTTCAGAGATTTTTTTCAGTTTAAGAAAGGAATAGAATTGACTGATTTTACTGGTTATAGGTTTGATTTAACAGTGCATACTTGATCTCGTACACTATATTAAAAAAGATGAACTCTTGAAGCTGCTATAATAAGAATGGTTTGAACCCCATACCTAAACAAGCGATCTCTAACATCTCTATGTTTTTATATATTACATCTTGATATGAATCTCTCTTTTCTACCATAATGATAAAATACTGTTTCATAGATTGTTATAAAATTGGTTTTTGTTTTGTTTTATTTACCTCTACTATTTTGATGCTTACGAGAATAGGGTTTGCATATTGAAATTCCTAATTTAATTCTTAGATTGATATGATCAAGAAATTTTTGCATTATTTTGAGTAAAATACTTTAGAAAACAAATATCAAACTTTTCATGCAATCTCAAGGCTTTGAAGTAAAAAATCTACTTTAGAAGGGCCTGCATGGTGCAAGCCCTTCTAGAGCCCTTGGATGAGCTCCCCTTGTATGTGGGAGAAGCCCATCCAAGGGCTATGCAAGGGCTTGCACCATGCAAGCCCTTGCATGGTAGATTTTTCCGGCTTTGAAAGCCTCCACTAACTATCTTTAAAATAAACATTATTTTAACTGAAACTATTTAGACCCTGTTTGTGCAAATTTAGGATAACCATTTTAAAGTGGAGGAAGGAGACATGCAAACTATGGTTTGTAAGAGCAAAACTTTAAAAATGGAGTTTAGTAAACTTTGATCAGATTTGAGTTGAGATAACTGCAGTTTAAAGCTGAAAATTTGCAGTTATCTCAACTCCAAAATGGTTGCCAAAGTTAGCATTTTATAGTTAACTTCTGCCAACTTAATGAAACTACAGTTTACAAAACTTGCTCCATTCCCAAACAGGCCCTTAGAAATCTTCGCATGCCCGGTTTGGATATGAAGTTAGAAAAGCTAGATTTTATTTTATTTGGTGGTGGTAGAGAAGATGCGAACTATGATTTGCAAGGCGCGAACTATGATTTTCAATAAACTACGGTTATGTAGTGTTTGGCAAAATGGAGTTTATTAAACTTTGATAATATTGGAGTTTAAATATCCATTGTCATCTCAACTTTGGAGTTGAGAAACTGTCACGTCCCGCTTCTCTGTGTACGGCGAAGGGGACGCGACGAGACCGCTACGTATTTATTCTGAAGTAAACACGCTAAGCGTATCTAAGCAATATAAGTAAAATGTACAAAAAAGACGAGATGTAAAAGAAACATCAACTTTATTTATTAATATTCTTTTTATAATAAATCAGAAAGATAAATATATGGAATGAAAAGCAATGCCTAAACAATGGCATAACAGAAATGGAAAATACAGAATGTAAATGTGTACAAGGAATCTAAAGCTCTGGATCGAAAGCTAGCTGGTCCATATCCTCGATGGTGGGCTCGATCTCAAGTGAGTCCGAAACACCTGACGATATTCCAAAAAAGAAGAAAGAGAATGTCGTCAGCGAACAAATCGCTCGGTAAGTCCCAAAGATGAGGGAGAAATAGAATAGACAGAGAGAGTGTGTAACTTTTAAAGTTGTATTACATTGTTAACGCTGTTGTTTGTAGCTTGGTACAGAAGAGACCAGTGTATACGAGAGGAGTCTCACTTTCCCCGGAGACTAAGGTATAAGGAGTACAATGAACCGTTCAGCCACGGTACAACGGCAATTGAATTCAGGTTAGGTGTATTATGGTTGCAATCTCGTGCCACTTTTAACACCTTCCGTACCAATCTATCCCTTATAAACCCCGCGATGTCTTGATTGTATTGATATATTGTTTGAATTGTATATTATATATAGATGGATGACTTGCCAAAACCATGATATCAGTAAATGGATATAACTGGAGAATCATGTAGATGGATGTATATCCATGATTCAGTTCGGTCAATATAGATTGATTAGATTGAATAGACGGATTTATAAATCCATGTTGTATTGAAATTTGATACTTGAATCATATTCAAATCAGATTGATTATATTGAGACTCAGTCTGAGTCAGACAATTAGAAAAGAAATTGAATCCTGAATTACGTTTTTGGTGCCATCGATAACCGCTGCACATGGACAGCAAAATTTGTGTCTTTTTCAAAGACGATTACCGTGTTGATAACACCGTTTATTAAGTTGTCTACCTTAAATAGGCAAGCACCCATATCTCTGGCTCCCTGAGGTTCAAGAGACTGGTCCCGCTTAAACCTATATTTACTAGGATCCTTATTGTAATTTAGTATAACTTGAGAGGGTTTTATCTAAAAATAATTTTGTATAATTTTCAAAATACACCTCAAGTATTTTATCATCGTCTTTAGAGTTTTCATGGATGTATATTTTATCAATATGACATTTCTAGTGAATAAAACCTAATTTCATAATATATGGTATTTATTTGTAATATTGGAATTGCATGGTATTTTCTTGTAAATGAGATGTTTTTCTTGAATCTGTGGAATATTATAAATATTAAAAATAGATATTTTAATATTAATTACATATATATTTATTTATTAAAAATATAAGTTTTATTTATAATAGAAATCACATTTTCTAAAGAAAATTGTATTTTAAATCTTTCGAGATCGTATGCTCCTTGCGGAGGTCTGCATCTCACTCTACTAAGCCCGAGAATGTGCAATAATCCGCACCATCCCGAACGGATTTCCCGAAATGGGTTGTAGAGACGCATTTGCAAAGATTTGCTAAAATACACATCTTATAGAAAAATATTTTTATAAGTCGGAGGTAGTTATGTGTAAAATCTAATTTTTCTCAAATCTATATTCCCAAATTTCATCTTGGTATGTTACATATGAGTTTTGTGAGGAGGTAGGTCATGATCTCGTGAGTTTTCTAAGATAATACGGTTTTAAAAAGCTCAAGCATGTCGAAATGAAATATAAGGGTATTTTAATGTAAAAGTGGAATAAAACTTGCTACAGTTATTATTTTGATGCCAAATTTATTCTATTATCTTCGTTAATGTTTAATGGTCATGACATAAGAGTTTGGTATTATTGTGTTTAAGAAAAATAGAACTTTTTAAGGGAAAACCAAATGGGAAGTCGGGTTAACTCCGCTTCCGTCGGGTTTTAGTTTTGAATATTTTTAGAATAGTGAAAAGAGGAAGAAGTAGGGACTTATGGGTTATTAGACTAGAAGAGAGAAGGAGGAAGAGGTAGGAGGTGCCGGTGCGTCGTTTCGTCGTCGGAATCTACTCAGATCGTCGTCAGAAGTTCGTTGGAGTTTCGCCCTTTGCTAACTCCACTTGCACACAAAAAGTCTTGGGAATTTTCTTGAGAGTTTGGGCAGGGATTTGGAAGTGAGGAAGGGTGATTTTAGGTGTGGTATTTATAGGAAAAATTAGGGTTTAGGGTAATGAAATGGCGTATTAAAAATTTGTATTAAAATGGATTAAATGGGTGTTTTAATTTGCTCTGTAAATGTGCAGGGAATTTAAATAATACAGGGGTTATGAGGGAGTTCAAGGGTGGCATAGGTAAAAAGAAGTTAGGGTTTGGGCTGAATCAGGCCGCGTCTCCTTGCCACGTGTCCCCGACACTTCGTCTTGACTCGTGGACCCGTTTATTTATTCTGTAACTTACCCTATTACGTGTAGTGCACGTGTAGACTCTTGGGCTTTTAAAAGATTAAAAGAATTTAATTTTAAAAAAAGTGTGGTTGATGGAATTTGAACTCTAGTGCTTTGGTTCAGCAGTGCAAGGTCTTATCAGTGAGCTACAAGTGCTTTCTTACTGTTCCAAAGGAAATCAAACTTATAACTTGTGCTCAGGCTCAAGTACCCCTTTCTGTATTTTGAAAAAAAATTGTACAGAAAGTTTAGGATTGTTACATTCTACCCTCCTTAAAAAAAATTCGTCCTCGAAATTTGTAAAAAGAAAGTGTAACGGATTTAAGAAAAGTTTGGTGATAGGGCTATTGGTAGTGTATGAAAAATATATGAGAGAACGAAAGAATGCGAGAGATTTGAAAAGAGTTGAGGAAATTACCAGGTTTACCTTGGTCTACGGCCTCTATTTCTTCGGCCGCTAGAAGGAAAGCCTGATGCCGTGGTACATTCCTCCTAACTGGGGGCACATTCTTCTGTCCCTGGGGCATGTTTCTCTGCCCTCGAGGCATGTTCCTCAGTGCCTGATGGAATTGGCGAGTAGGCGGTGCTGGTGGTGGAGCAGAAGTGCAAAACGATGTGCAGGTGCCTGGATAGCTGGCCGCTGCGGGTAGTTGGTGGGTGTATGATCTGGGTTGCGTTTATAAGGACAGTTTCCAATTCCATGATTGGATGCGCCACAAACTAAGCATAGGCCTTTTGCGCGCCTACAGTCCTTCTACAAGTGTCTTTCCCTCTTGCAATAGAAGCAAAAGTCGGGACTTGGCTGGTTATTGGTTTCTTCCGGTCTTCTGGGTTCAACAGTTGGCCTTGAAGAGTCTCCTCCTGCCATCTGGTTGGCAGGACGCTTAACTCCGGTAGATTGAGGTTTGTCCTTCTTCTTCACCACTGTCTCATATCGTCGGGCAGCCTTCAAAGCCAAATCATGGGTTGGGAAATCCCCTGTAGCTAATGCAGCTTGGATTTCCGGGTCCAACCCTTCCTTAAATCTTCTAGCTCTGATCTCAGCAGTCGGTATGAGATGGGCCGCAAACCTGTTACGGTCTTGTGTTAGCTGTGTAGTATGTGATATAAAAATCGAACATTAAGACATATCTTACCTATTGAGCATGGTAAACTCAGCATCATACTCATCTACAGATTTGGTCCACATTGAACCTTGTTGCAGATGAATGAACTGTTGTTCCATATCAAAGCGGGCAGTCTCAGGGAAGTAATTTGCATCGAACATGTCACGGAAAGTCTTCCATTCGATAGGTTGGTCAAGACGGCTTTCTTCCGCCTTCCACCAAACCCATGCATTGTCCGTGAGCTGCAACTTCACAACACGAACCCAAGCCATCTCTGGCACTTGTGCTGCTGCCAAGTCATCTTCAACGCTTTGAGCCCATTCCTCCGCTTCCAGAGGGCTCTCTTTTCCCGAAAAGTTCTTGGGGTGCAGTGCTCGAAATTGCTTCACTCTGGGTGCTTCCGCTTCTAGACGGTTCAAGAGAATAGCAGTCTGCTGCTGCTGTCCTTCTACGAGGCTGCGGATTGCCTCAAGCAGAACCGTCTGCTCGTTGATCGGAACAGCAACGGCAGGTGTGAGTGGTAGTGGTGGGGGAGTATTGTTGACATTCGTGCTGGTGTTGTTTGGGGAATCCATGACCTTGAAAAAAAATTGGTTTAGGATAGATTCAAAGTATATGAAATGGTAAGAATCAAGGAATATGAATTGTAAAGAATGTTTTCAGTTGCTGGTTCTTGTGTTATATTGCTTAGGCTGTCTACGCAGAACTGAACTTTATGGTAGGGTTCCATTACAGCTCTGACCTGCATGTGCCACCAACAAAACCTGTCATGCCCCGCTTCCCGGTGTACGGCGAAGGGGACGCGACGAGGCCGCTACGTATTTACTCTGAAGTAAACACGCTAAGCATATCTAAGTAATATAAGTAAAATGTACACAAGAGACGAGATGTAAAAGAAACATCAACTTTATTTATTAACATTCTTTTTACAATACAACTGAAAGATAAATACATGGAATGGAAAGCAATGCCTAAACAGTGGCATAACAGAAATGGAAAATACAGAACGTAAATGTGTACAAGGAATTTAAAGCTCTGGGTCGAAAGCTAGCGGGTCCAAATCCTCGCTGGTGGGCTCGATCTCCAGTGAGTCCGAATCACCTGACGACATTCCAAAGAAGAAGAAAGAGAATGTCGTCAGCGAACAAATCGCTCGGTAAGTCCCAAAGATGAGGTTACAGAGAGAGTGTGTAACTTTTAAAATTGTATTATATTGTTAACGCTATTGTTTGTAGCTTGGTACAGAAGATGCCAGTGTATACGAGAGGGGTATCAGGAGTACAAGGAACCGTTCAACCACGGTACAACGGCAATTGAATTCAGGTTAGGTGTATTATGGTTGCAGTCTCGTGCCACTTCTAACACCTTCCATACCAATCTACCCCTTATAAACCCCGCGATGTCTTGATTGTATTGATGTATTGGTTGAATTGTATATTGTATATAGATGGATGACTTGCCGAAACCATGATATCAGTAAATAGATGTAACTGGAGAATCATGTAGATGGATGTATAGCCATGGTTCGGTTCAGTCAATATAGATTGATTAGATTGAATAAACGGATTTATAGATCCATATTGTATTGAAGTTTGATACTTGAATCATATGTAAGTCAGATTGATTATATTGAGACTCAGTCTGAGTCAGACAATTAGAAAATAAATTGAATCCTGAATTATGTTTTTGGTGCTATCGGTAACCGCTGCACATGGACGGCAGGATTTATGTCTTTTTCAAAGACGATTACCGTGTTGATAACACCGTTTGTTAAGTTATCTATTTTAAATAGGCAAGCTCCCATATCTCCGGCTCCCTGAGGCTCAAAAGACTGGTCTCGCTTAAACCCATGTTTACTAGGGTCCTTATTGTAATTTAGTATAACTTGAGGGGGTTTTATCTAAAAATAATTTTGTATAATTTTCAAAATACACCTCAAATATTTTATCATCGTCTTTAGAGTTTTCATGTATGTATATTTTATCAATGTGACATTTCTAGTGAATAAAACCTAATTTCATAATATATGGTATTTATTTGTAATATTGGAATTGCATGGTATTTTCTTGTAAATGAGATATTTTTCTTGGATCTTGGAAATGTGGAATATTATAAATATTAAAAATAGATATTTTGATATTAATTACATATATATTTATTTATTAAAAAATATAAGTTTTATTTAATTATAATAGAAATCACATTTTCTAAAGAAAATTGTATTTTAAATCTTTCGAGATCGTATGCTCCTTGCGGAACTCTGCATCTCACTCTACTAAATCCGAGGATGTGCAATAATCCGTACCATCCCGAACGGGTTCCCCGAAATGGGTTGTAGATGCGCATTTGCAAAGATTTGCTAAAATACACATCTTGTAGAAAAAGGTTTTTATAAGTCGGAGGTAATTATGTGTAAAATCGTATTTTTCCCAAATCTATGTTTCCAAATTTTATCGTGCTATATTACATATGAGTGTTGTGAGGATGTAGATCATTACCTCATGAGTTTTCTAAGATAATACGGTTTTAAAAAGTTCAAGCATGTCGAAATGAAACATAAGAATATTTTAATGTAAAAATGGAATAAAACTTGCTACGGTTATTATTTTGATACCAAAATTGTTCTATTATCTTCGTTAATATTTAATGGTCATGTTATAAGAGTTTGATATTATTGTGTTTAAGAAAAATAGAACTTTTTAAGGGAAAACCGAATTGTGCTTCCGTCGGGTTTTAATTTTGAATATTTTTAGAATAGTGAAAAGAGGAAAAGGTAGGGACTTACGGGTTATTAGACTAGAAGAGAGAAGGAGGAAGAGGTAGAAGGTGCCGGTGCGTCGTTTCGTCGTCAGAATCTCCTCGGATCGTCGTCGGAAGTTCGTCGGAGTTTCGCCCTTTGCTAACTCCACTTGCACACAAAAAGTCTTTGGAATTCTCGTGAGAGTTTGGACAGGGATTTGGGAGTGAGGAGGGGTGATTTTAGGTGTGGTATTTATAGGAAAAATTAGGGTTTAGGATAATGAAAGGGTGTATTAAAAATTTGTATTAAAATGGATTAAATGGGTGTTTTAATTTGCTCTGTAAATGTGCGGGGAATTTAAATAATACAGGGGTTATGGGGGAGTTCAAGGGTCGCATAGGTAAAAAGAAGTTAGGATTTGGGCTGAGTCGGGCCGCGTCTCCTTGCTACGTGTCTCCAACGCTTCGTTTTGACTCGTGGACCCGTTTGTTTATTCTGTAACTAACCCTATTACGTATAGTGTATGCGTAGACTCTTGAGCTTCTAAAAGATTAAAAAAATTTAATTTTAAAAAAAAGTGTGGTTGGTGGGATTTGAACTCTGGTGCTTTGGTTCAGCAGTGCAAGTTAGTGAGCTACAAGTGCTCTTGCTGTTCAAAAGGAAATCAAACTTATAACTTGTGCTCAGACTCAACTATCTCTTTCTGTATTTTTGAAAAAAAATTGTACATAAAGTTTAGGGTTGTTACAGAAACCCATAGTTGTCTAAACACCAAAATGGATGCCAAACATGATAAAGTTGGCATTTTGGAGTTAAGTTTTGCTAACTTTATGAAACTCCAGAATAGAAAACTTTTACTCCATTCCCAAACAGGCCCTTTATCCATAATGTTATCATACACCCTTGCATCTACCAAACCAATAATGCAAGCCTGAAAAATCATTTATAACAAACTTTTCAAATCTTACAAATTCTCAACAACAATTCTTTTTAAGAGTCCATAATAAACTTTTCAAATTTTCTTCAAGGCTTATTTACCATAACCACCATATGGTTTCACCCTACGGCAAAAAAACCCTACCAAAAACCATCTCTACTATTATATAATGCAAATACAAAGGCGCCGCAACGTGACAATTCCAATTTCAATTCGAGGAAAAATTTAGAAAAAAGGGAAAAATTTCCTTAATATTTAGATACACATCTGTAAATCCCCAATTCCATATATGTATTTTCCGTATTTTTCCAGATTTTTATTCCTATATTTTTCATATTTTATATTTTTATATTATATTTTAATTAATTACCTAAACCTAAACTATATAAATCCTAAGCCTATCCCATTATCTAACTCTACCCGACCCGAACTCACCCCGCTTCCCTCCTCTTCTTCTTCCTCGCTTCTCTCTTTTCCCGCTTCTTTTTCCTCCCTCCAACGTCTCCCCGCTTCTCGTGCCCACGCCCACGAGACCCGCACCCACGCCGTGACGACTTCGCCCCCGCCGACGACCCCTGCCTGACTCGCGCGCACGACGATCCAGCAACCCACGTTTCCTCCTATCCCCCAACGACTCTTTCCCTTCTCGCCCGCGCTGACGCTCCGCGAGACCCGCTTCCCCAACAGCCACGACGACCTCGATCTCTCTCTCTCTCTACTTCACTCTCTCTCTCTCCCCCTCACATCCTCTCTTTGCTCTGCCACCGAGGCTCCTCACCTCAGGCGACCACCTCGCCGATGAGCCCGACCTTCGTCTCCTCCTTTCCTCCCCCTCTCAGCCCACAACCTCCGACGGACCACCGCTTCGACACCGTAGCCGCTACTCTCCATCACCGAGCCCTACTCCCTCCAACGTCGCAACACTACCACGTTGCCACCGTCGACCTGCCGAGCCCTACGCCACCGACATCAGCCACCACCCGCTCCACTTCGCCGACGAGCTCCGAGCTTCTGCTCACCATCTCCAAGCTCGCCTCTGCACCGTGCCATGCCATGCCAGTTCCCGTGCCACGCCGTGCCAAGCCCCGTGCCACATCGTACCCACTCCCCACGCCACACATGTCGTGTCACGTCGTGCCAGACCCCGTGCCGCGTCGTGCCAGCCCCCGTGTCACTCCGTACCCCGATCCAGTGCACGCACCGTTCCCACTTCTGTACCAGCATCACGTTCGGCATCGTCGTCGCTGTCGTGCCACTTTCGCCAAAGGCGAGTGAAAATTCTTCACTTGCTACTCATGCTAAATTACCCGTTAGATTAAATAACCAAGTTAAAGATTTAATCGTACGTGTGTATACATATACATATTTAGATCGTAGACTATAATGGAACTGTTAGCAAACCATCGTGTTGATTGTATTGAATTGAACCCAATTCGGGCCTGTCAACCGTAATGATACCATTCATAATTTACATGAATTCAATGTTATAATCATTCGATAACACTGACGACGATCGATACCCGTACTTAAAAGAAAAAGTTCGAAGCGATACATGAATGAAAACTCTGGTTAAAATGTCCATATTTTGTGATCGTCAAATCCCTTACTGATTAGTGAATGTTGTGTAAGGTTTTGAATTATAAGTATCTTGTTTATAAGCATGTATCATCGCCTCCTAAAGGCGATACCAAATCTGAACTTTACCACGCATGCTACCTCATTAAAATCATTGTAAATTAAATTCAGTTTGGAACGTAACGTTCTACGGCTCATATCGAAACCGACTCGATAATCTAAAACCATCCATAGTTTATTTCTCGACAAATTTAGATTACTGTAACGATATGTTACTGCGATGCGGCATTGGAATGCAGTCCGTGGCAGTGTTTCGCATGGATACCTGACTTTGAATACCTGCACCTCCCTGATTCAAACTGAAAATGCGCGGAGCCCCATATGATCATGCAGATAATTTAATTAGCTAACACATGAATCTGGTCCCGTGCATTTTCACCACTCTTATTGAATCAAGAAAATATTGTGATACAATAAATAAAGGTTTCGCGGGCGTCGTTTGATATTTAATTTGTATTTTAGAGTATCGTTGTGTTCTGCAGTTTCTACAGTAACGTTTCTCACACCGTCAGATTAAACAGGACATACCTTCTAATACAGAAAGGCTATCGATAATCCGTTTGATGCGTTGAAAACCTAACGGATAGAACTAGATTTCATTCAACTGGGGAAACACCTGAATCTGAACATAATCACTAACAAACAACGCGCGAAGTTGGACTTCCAGTTCTGAAATTGGAATTGCAACAACCGATCGCTAATTTAAAATAATGATAATTTTCTAACCTGAATTTCGATTGACATGAAACAAATTTTACTGCTTAGATAATCAAGTGTGCTTCGTACGCCTTTTGTATTATTTTGATCGATTCTATACGTGTGATTTATCGTAAATTTTGCAAGTTATATGGTATTGGTCGTCATAAAATAGTGAATATCTGTTCTGTGCATTTCTGTCTATTTTCGTGCTTGTTTTATACCTGCTGCATAGTGATCGTTCACATTGAGACCTAGCGACTGTTTTGCATTGTCGATATATTAGTGTTAGTGATTGGGTTGTGGCAAATACGAAAGTGATATTGATAAATGGAAAAACGATTGAAAGTGAAAGCGATACGTATTTGTTCACAACTTATATAATACCTGAATTCATATTATAACTTGGGGAATGAGGGAATCAATGTGGAATGGAACTCGTATTTAGTGAGGTACAGTGATTTAGAGGATGATCATTCGCTATTAGTGATATACATATATATACTTACATTAGGTTATGGGCCTAGCGGCACGGCTAATAGGGTTATGTCCCGGACACAGCGGACCGTAATCTCGACATGCACGAGACCCTTGTTAAACACGAGCATCCTTTCCACCATTTGATTTCATCGACTTAGTAACCGATAAATAGTGACATACACATTGCTTAGTTTACTGATATGATACCAATATTGCACTATTCATATTCAGTTGATGGTTATTATACTCATGTTCTGTATTTTGTTGCACTTCTTATGTATAACAATATTGCATACCCATCATATATATATTTATTGTTATATGCGTCGTCCTGACGACCTGAGTGTGCATGGTCAGAGAACGAAGTGAATCTAACCCAGGAGCAGGACCTGCCATTCGAGATCGCGTAAATCTAAACTGTATCATCAGCACCATCTCTTTTGCTTTCAGCATTTTGTATTTCGTTGGTTAGTTTTATTCTGCAAAATAAATGTATTTCGAACTCTTTATATTGCAATGTAATAAAATTGTGAAATGTAATTTTCCTTTACTCTAGTACTGTTTACTAACTACAATGTAATGCTTGAAGCCGAAATGTGACTACCGCGGGATTATTCCTTGACCGTAGGAACATGACTAGCCTAGTCATCCCTTGTATTCCATATTTTCGGAAAGCGGAGCGTGACAACATCATCATACCTTCCTATATCTCACATAGATCATCACAAAACAATATGTGCATTTTACATATATAGCCCCCATGAAAAAGAAAATAAGATGTATGCATCCTGTTCTTCTCCGCAAAATTACTACTCTTCCTTAAATAGTTCAGCTCACTATCTTCAAAATATTATCTTCGCCTTCTTTGCAAACCACCTCAAGGAACAATGAGGAAATTGCTTAAGATTAAGGGGAACAATTGAAATGCTGCATATAGGTAATTTATCAAGAATTCCATTTAAATTGCGAACAATAATAGGGGGTTTTTCTTTTGGTAAAACAAAGCAGTTATCATCATCACTAGGTATATATATATCTAAAGCAACTTCATCAGAAAATATAGACCAATATAGTCTGTACAAGGCATGTGGGCTTCAGATACTAAAATCTAATAGACAAAGGCCATGCCTTCGAAAATAGTTGAAATTAGGGAAGTGTTCACAGAAGTAAAATATCATCGGATTTACTGTTCTCATGTAGGTTGATGGATACCTTCAAGCTGCCAGCAAGTCCTCTTGTGAAACAGAGTCGTCTTCACCTTTGACCACCATCCAATCTAGCTTAGCGCCCTAAATATTTACATTTAAGAAAAAAAAAAGTCATTAGAATTCCTAAGCCTCTTAAGTTTTAAGCAGAAGCATGTTCAGTAGAAGCATCACCAAACCAATATTACAATATGTTTATTGGAATGTGTTAAAAGAGTAAGATTATGTTGTGACTCAGAAGTAAATGCAAGCTTAGCGCCCTAAATATTTGTGTTTAAGAAGAAACAAAGTCATTAGAATTCCTAAGCCTCTTATGTTTTAAGAGGAAGCATGTTCAATAGAAGTATCGCTTAACCAATTTTTGGATATATCAAAGGAAATGTGTTAAGAGTAAGATTATGTAGCGTGACTCAAAAGTTAATGCCGATTTCTTAAAGGAAACCTTGTTGTCTTACTCATTCATGATGACCATTTCTCAGTAGGAATTTCTCTTTGGTTGAATGAGATCAAATTCTGGTATTTCTTGAAATGAAAGTTGAAAACAATTTCGAGGATGATGCACAGTGACAAAATTAGAACAAATGCAATACTAATGTAGACAACATGGAAATGATTAGTGTGAAAGCTACTTGTTAACTTGTGCTACTGCTACCGCATACAGGACCTTTCACCAAATCAACGACTATAAACCAGAATAAAAGCAATATTAATCAGTTAAATCCACTGCTATAATAAGTTTCAAAGATCTTTTTCTTAAGAGGTCTCTACCTTTAAATGCTATCCTTCCTCATTCCATATAATTACATAAGATTTAGTTAAGGTGGAACTTTACAATCATTTTTTCGCAGTAGATTTTACCAATTTAATTTCTTTACCTCAAGTTTCAAGATTATTAAAATAAGCAGAGAGCCCAGGGATTTTATGGTTAATCATATACTGAGGGGGAAAGACAAAAGAAAATTCTATTGACACAGTAAATGAAAATTTTAGCTTAAAGGATTTTTAAGAAGAGGGGAATAGACAAGGGTGATTTATGATACAAACAGCCATAAATTTTATTTAGTGTATATGGGTAAACTTTGAGTATGCAAAATAATGAGATTAAAATTTTAATGAGAAGAAGAACTGAAACCAGCAACTACCACACACCAAACCACAGTAACCGTTTTTGCACCAGTGCCTACATTCTCTATGAACAGGCCGACTCAAGTCAAACAAAACAGATATATAAAAAGTTTGGATCTGATGGACAATTGTCCCTAATGATATTTATGTTTTCAAGACATTGGATCCAGTATAGCCAATAAACATTCTGAATTAAGGGCATGTTTGTTTGCACGGAAGTAACATGGAAGTAACGGAAGTAAAACTACTTCAAGTACTTCGGTTGTTTGTTTGCACGGAAGTAGAGCTTGGAAGTTACTTTAACATGGTGATGTGGATCCTATGTGGCATGGTTCCTTCCAAAATTTTCTTCCCCTCATTTTGGACCAGAAGTAACCATGGAGCACACGGAACAAGAAAAGAAATTAATTATTTAATGTTTCTTTATTACTTTCAATAGAGTAATTTATTGCTATTAAAAAAGTAATTTTTGTTTGTTTGTTTTGCTCATAAAAGAAACATAGGAAGTAGTTTCATTTTTTCCTTCCATCTTCAAACAATATACAAACAAACATTAGAAGTGAGATTTAAGTTTACTTCCATAACATGTTTTCTGGAAGCTACTTCAAGATTACTTCCGGCACTTCCGTTACTTCCGGACAACCAAACGGGCCCTAAGTGATGCTTCATGTGCATGCATACCTTTCCTTGACGAATGATAGTTGGTGTACTTCCTGTCATATCAACCACAGTGGAGGGATCAGCTATTCTAGTACCACCATCAACAACAAAATCAAGACCCTGAAAGAAATCAAATGAAAGAATATTATAATATATTTATAATCTAAGAATTACAAGAAGAAGCTTGCAACAGTTGCAAGCATTTAGACTTGGAGTATGCATCGTATAAAATTATGGTAAACATCAAGATAATCTTCATTTAAATTAATATTGTTATATTCTAAACACCATGTAAGTAGTTCTTCAATAGAACATAAAATATTATGCAAAATTCTGAAAAACTTGAAAGATTGGCTGTGGAAGCATTCCTAACCATCTTTCAAGCTGTATGAGCATAATTTTTTAAATTAACAGTGCAATAGATGTCTGGTATTCAGGATATCTACTTAGGACATCTTTTGCTTTCAATGAACATATTAGTCTCTATAGAATCTTCTAATAAAAATACATTGACTCCTGACTCCTGAGCGGAGCATTTACTTGAGCATTCATTCTATTTTTTCTCGTAACAGCAGCAACATTCTCATTTTGTCAAAAGAATCCATTTTGGGCATGTTGGCTATGGAGTATCCATCCTAGATAAAATTATATAAGATAGTCAAAGCAGCATAGGTCAAGGTAGCCCGAGAAAAGAACATATCTTACTCTTGTTTTCCATTCCAATGGCCAAGGTTGCAATTTTACTCATTTTCCCTGCTCTGCCACCCCTTAGATTTATGTAGAAAAAGCTTTCTCCTTAATGGCATTGTCCATTTCAAATACCTCCTGCTGCTAATCCTAAGGTCATTTAATATTTGGTGCAAATATTAGTGAAAATTCTGTAGGACAAAAACATTAGGAAGTATAATAGGGATTAGTCCAATTTTATAAGTAAAATCTTGCCATAACCAAGACTAGCATATGCCGCAGTACAAATCTCCTCTCAAAATATATCCTAAGTTTAAAAAAAGAGAACAATCTACTTAATTCTTGTACAGAAGGATAGGTGGCGACAAGGCATAAAGTTTAGCAATGCCAACTGTATGTTATCATCATGCTCCAGTAACACAGAATCTATGGTAGTTCTATTAGGATAAAAGCTTGTTCTCAAAATTCCTCATGTATGAGAATACTCATATCAAGCAAGCACTCTAGAAAAGAATAACCATTCTAATAATTAGCATGCTTCATTACACACACGCGCGCAATTATAAGTCCAAATTCTCAGTGGACTTTCTGATTCCTCTCTAAGCCTGTATTAATTGATTAACATTGGGACCATAATCAAATATAATAAATGGACATAAAGATATATCAGAGATGGAGAACGGTGAGAGGAAAATAAGCTAACTAGGGACATAACAAGCATCAAAGAAAATCACTATATTCTAAAACATGGTAAATTATACCTCTGGTTCGTAAATATCTGCAATGATCACAGGGTCCAAAATCCACTGAGTTTCTGCAGGCCACTTTACACTGTATAATAAACAGGCAATTAGACTAAACCAAAAGGAAGACAGAGTAGAAATAATAGAATGAAATAGTGTTGATTGATTATTTCTAACTAACCTAGTGGATATCAAAGGTGCATCCAAGTTTCTTAGGATAGCTTGGCATATAGCGTCATCTGGCATTCGAACACCAATCTGCTTTCTATGTGCAAATTTAGCTTTAGCTCCATATCGTGTACACTGTTTGGGCAATTCTTTGCTTGCGGGTAAAATAAAAGTATACTGTTAAACAAAAGTGAACAACATTCACATAATATATCTGTAGAAACCAGAAATCATATTCAAAGTCAACTAGAGGAAATAATTATCCATACAGGCCCCGGCAAACAATGCTTAACAGCTCGGAAGATATCTGTTTGACCTTGGGCATTTCCACGAGGAAACCCCGTTGTATATGTATCTATATCCCGTAAAGAGCGGCACAAAATACTTAAGGGCTGCACAAAAATGGATACTGTTCAAATTGCTACCTTAGCAGTACATTTTCTTACTACGCTTCACAGTCATTACATATATCTTGCCTTTGAATGATCCATATCTTTGATTCTGCATATGCATAAGCCAAGAAGTAGAGGTTAAAAAAAAACAGGAGAAATTCTAAAACATTGCATCAAATTAAGAAGAAAAAAGTTGACCGTATTAAAGTGCATAAGTTAAAAAGGATAGCAAAGAGAAGGAAATTACATGCGTAGGCGTTCAACTGCTGAATTATTTCTCAGATCACACACAATAGCATAGCTGCACCAAACGTATGATAGTTCAAGCATTAATATTAGGTCAATTATAAAAAGGAAATGTAGTGAACCATCATGCTATATAGCCATGAACAAGATGGGAAGATACATTTTTCACAAGTTATATTTAGAAATTAATAAGAAAATCTCATAAATACTGGTTCTATCTAACCCTATATCTTATTTTAGTTTGGAGTTTATGTAAACGAGGTGTCTCAACTCCAACACCAAAGGCATAAAATTTCACAAAGTGCACCTATCCTAATTTTCTCTGAAGTCATAAACGGCCCTAAATATCAAATTTCTAAATAAATTACACTAAAATACCATGAGTTTTCCATCATTTCTCAGATAAATACCATATGGTTTATTAATGACAGTTAAATAATGTCTTATCTGTGTCGGTGGCATGTAAATATCATTAGCTATTTTTCAATCCAGAGTTGTTATAGTAGTATTCATGTGCCGTCATATGCCTAATTTATTCCCGATTAGTCCTTTTTAATGCTATTAAAACATGTATCCTTTCATATATATATATATATATATATATATATATATATATATATATATGACACATGAAGACCTTGTTTTGCCCATATTTATATTTAGTTCAATAATCTTCTTTTTTACCTCAATGTAGTGACAAATGGAAAGAGAGAAAGAAGAGGCACCGATCAATTCAAATCCAGTACTAGCAGTTATTTTTACTCATGAAGCAACCAACTACGATGAAGACTAGGGAATCGACTTTGAATGCTCCAACCACATAATGGGTGACAAAGAGAAGGTGGTTGTGTTGTGAAGTGAAAATAAAAAATGGAAGTAAAGCATGATATAGTGGTTAAATGGAAAAATTAAAGGAAATGGCATAGTGATTCCAAATAACTTCCATAAATGGTGTAAAATCCGAACTTTTTCGAGAATCATTATATGGAAATAATCTTTTTCATAATTATGGACAGTATAATCTAAGGAATGATCAACATAAAAGATTTAATTTTCAAAATTCAAATTTGCTATATTTGTAATGAAGCCATGATATTATTTTGATTGAATATTTTCAGCTCTCTTACCCTTTTTTTAAATAAGGCACATATCTATTTTAACCTACCTACCTACACACATACACATACATAAAACCCTAATTTCTTTGTCCTGGTAATACAAAAATTAAATAAAAGAAAACACAAAGAGAAGGAGGCGACATAAATTTGAGATTTGAGAACTAAGAAGTGACGTTGGAGTTTATCAACTCGGTTTGGTTTGTGCGGTAACTGTAAGTGGATACGTTTCTTTTGGCTAGTTCATATGTTATTGCTTGCTAATTGAAGACGTGCTTATTCGATACTTGATATGCAATCTAGATAATACGTTTATTATCTTTACCATATATAAATCGACATATTTTTCATATAGTGTTAAGATGCATACGACTTGATGATTTTAATTATAATTTGTGCTTTGAGCACGTGGTTGGCTATTTTTAAAGAATATATATATATATATATATATATATACATTCTATTTTGGAAATAAAAGTTGTCTTATGCGTCTCGTAGGTTAAGACTGGTATGTTAGAAAAACAAAATAGGTTACATCCAGCCTAGTAGTGTAGTCGCGGTGCGATTATAGCGTGTGCCGTAAGGCAACCTCACCGCGGGTCATAAGATGCGGTTCTCCCTATTACGGGTTATCTATAGTGGCGTTTACTTATGTCAACCGAGATTGAGGTGTTGACCGTATTTAGTCGTAACCTGCTAATTTTTCCGTGCATGAAAATTATATTTTCTCAAATATTACATTTTTATACAAGACTTCTGCCCAAAGTAATATCAATATTGCTAGTACAATTGATTGCTTCAGGTTTTGTTGTTTTCTAATTTATTATAAATGCTTTTGACATGTATCTATTTTCTTACTGAGCGTTGTTGCTCACCCACTTTTGTATGTGGCGGCTAATCCCAATGCAGGATAGCTTTCTGAAGGAGTTTTAGTAGAGGATAGAATGCATATCATCTTGACAGTTTGTAGAGTTTTGCGGTCTTGCTATAAATAAGCAATTTAGTTGTCTTTTTTATCAAATTGGTAAATTAAACTTTCTTCAAATAAAATATTTTATTTAAATAATATTGTAATAAATCCACTCTATGACTTGAAGTTGTTTAATTAATCTAGAATTTTAAATCCACTATTTATCTTTTATGGAGATGGTTTTTATCTTATAAAGATCTTTATTAGTTGGGCCTTGTTGTTTCATTGTTAAGATCGCGGCATGTCACATATTTTTTGTTATATTTATATAAGTGGATTTTGAGGCATGACAAATGTCAATGTATTTTAAGCCAAAGTAATCGCATTCGGTGGCGGACCTAAAAATTTTGGTCTATGGAGGGTATAATAAAAACAAGGTTGCAATGAAAATTCCAACCGCATACTATATAAAATTAATTTTAATTGAAATATATAATGTAGTTCTAAATTGATTAAATCATAAATTCAAAATTGGGCTTCTTTGATATAGATCCCCTAAAACATTCGTATTTTGAAAAACACCCCTTAAAACTTTATATTTTTAAATACACCCCCTAAAACCTCCCCGTTAACTAAAAACACTCATTCCATTTACTTAAATTAATTAGGATTAATAATTGAATTAGAGCTAATATGATGAGTTGTAAGATAAAATGTCTTATGTAACATCAAATCCCTCATCTCTTATCATTTTTGTGTAAAACCCATTAGTTTTATACTTTGGTCTCTTCCAAACTCTCATCTTCAAGTTATCGTTTTAGCTTTTTAACAGAAAATTTTAATGTGTTAGGGATGATAATTAACTATAGGGGCCAATTTAGTTTAATTAAGAGTTTTAGGGTTGAATTTAAAAATATGAAGTTTTAGGGCGTGTTTTTCAAAATAACAATGTTTTAGGGGGCCTATATAAAAAACCCTTAAAATATTGTTTGCAATAACATTATTGCAAGAATTTATATTTCGGACTATACCGTGCTGATGGCTTATGATTTTGTTGGTTTTGATGCTGTGTTTCAAAACATAAATAGTCGTTTTGTGTCGCTTGTTTTATCTTACCTTCTTTATCGACGCTAAACTTATATACACCTATTTATTAGCTTGCGTATCATATAACATATATATATCGAATGGTATTTAAACCCACCGTTGTCGGTCCCAAGTCCGAATGAGAAAGGGTAAGGATTGTGGTAGGCTTTTGACAGCCAACATAAAGCTGTCACATTCTATGACATGAAGTATAATAAGAATATCGTTGCGGTGTCCCCTACTCAGCGACGTACTATATCGGATTCCAGGTGTAGTATTAAGTATGCAAGGGTTTCTAGGTCGTCGTCTGGAAGTGGCACGCTACATCGGACCCCGGGTGTAGTGATAAATAAGCAAGGGTTTTATAGGATCTGTTTAGCTTCTTGGAACATAGGTTCTCTTACGGGTAGACTAACAAAATTAGTGGAGATGATAATTAGGAGGAGAGTTAGCATTATATGTTTGCAAGAAACTAAGTGGGTAGGTGGAAAGGATAGAGTCATAGAAACTTGGGGTTACAAATTTTGGTATACGGATAGACATAAAAATCGTAATAGAGTAAGTGTAATCATAGATAAATAGTTGCTTGAGTATGTAGTTGAGATTAGAAGAAAAAGTAATAGGATCTTACTAGTTAAGCTTATTCTAGGTGGGGAGATCCTTAATATTATTAGTGTTTACGCACCACAGATAGGTCTTGATTATGCTAGTAAGCGTTTATTCTGGAAGGATTTAGACGAGATGGTGTAAAGGATACCTAGTGGAGTGAAGTTATTTATTGGTGGTGATCTCAATGGATATGTAACTAGTCGTAGTGGATTTGATACTATCCATGGAGGTTTTGATTTTGAACAAACGAATGAAGCAAGCAGCTCGATTCTAGATTTTTCTGTCTTATGACTTGATCTTAGCAAACATTTGGTTTAGGAAAAGAGAGTCTCACATTATTACATTTAGGAGCAGATCGAGTGCAAATCAAGTAGACTTTTTTTCTGACGAAAATGATAGATAGAGGTTGTTGCATCAACTGTAAAGTAGTGTCAGCCGAGATTGTAACCACTCAACATACACTTTTAGTTCTAAAATTTTCAATTTAGAAGAAGACTTAGGAAGATTAGACGTAAGGTCGGGCCTAAAATTAAGTGGTGGCGACTAAAAGAAGGTAATCAAAAAGTTTTTATAGATCGTGTAGTTTAAGAGACAGACTGGCAATCTGAAGATGATTTAGACACAACATAGAACAAGATGACTAGTTGTATCAAAAGGATAACTAGAGATTTACTACGTGAGTTGAGGGATGATGCTCCATCATCGAAGGACATATCATGGTGGAATGAAAAAGTAAAAGCTGCTATTAAAATCAAGAAGAATTCTTATAAAGATTTGAAGAAAATGAGAGATGCGGAAAGATTTGAGAAGTATAAAATGGTTAAAAAAAAGTTTAAAAAGCTGTTTGGAAAGCTAAAACTAAGGTCTATAAGAAAGTGTGTGAGAAGTTGGATACTAAGGAGGCTGAAAATAATATATACAGGATTGCTCAGATGCGAGAAAGAAAGACCAAAGACTTATGTGCAGTGAAGTGTGTCAAAAATGAAGATCAGACGGCTTTAGTTCAAGATAAGGATATCAAGGAAAGATGGAGAGATTATTTTGACAAATTGTTCAATGAGAGCTTTACTAAGAATTTGGATGGACCCGTCATTCAATTTCAAGATATAAACCGTGATTTCATGCGTAAAATATGAATACCTGAGGTTAAAGAGGTTTTGAGGAGTGAAATCAAGAAAAACGTTTGGTCTAGACGGGATTCCTATCGAGATTTGGAGATACT
Source organism: Agapanthus africanus (assembly GCA_030015575.1). NCBI lineage: Eukaryota > Viridiplantae > Streptophyta > Magnoliopsida > Asparagales > Amaryllidaceae > Agapanthus > Agapanthus africanus. Next base: position 98,567,271 of record CM057350.1, on the reverse strand, counting down.
TAGAAGAAATAGGTGTTGAATGGCTGACAGATCTATTTAATAAGATTTTGGAGACAAAAAAGATACCACATGAGTGGAGAAAAAGTACCCCTATAACTATCTACAAGAACATGGGTGACATTCAAAGTTGCTCAAACTACCGTGAAATAAAACTTATGTGTCACACCATAAAGTTTTGGGAAAGTGATTGAACACGGGCTAAAGAAAGATATTAAGATAACAGAGAACCAGTTCGGGTTCATGACTGGACGATCGACAACAGAGACTATTCATTTGCTTCATCAACTTGTCGAGCGTTTTCGAAAGAGAAGAAGAGATTTGCATATGATATTTATTGACTTAAAGAAAGCGTACGATAAGGTATCTAGTGAGGTATTATGGGGGATAATGATAAAAGGGTCCTAATCAAGTGCATTGACATAATCAAGAACATGTACAATGGAGTAGTGGCAAATTTCAGAACTTGTAGAGGTCTAACGAGTGATTTTTTTATAACAATTGGCTTACATCAAGGATCTTTATTAAGTCCATTCCTGTTTACCATCGTGATGGATGAGCTTACTAGAACTATTCAAGATAAGATACCTTGGTGTATGCTATTCGTTGATGATATTGTTTTAGTAAACGAAACAAAAGCAGGGGTTAATACCAAATTAGAGTTATGTCTGCAAACATTGGAATCTCGGGACCACGGTGGTATAACACTGTATGGGCAAGAGATATCACCGAGCGATCGGTTTAGATATCTAGGTTCCATCATTCAAAAGATGGGGAGATCGATAGCGATGTCAATCAAAAGATCCAAGCTGGTTGGTTGAAACAGAGGAGTGCAGCAGGGATTTTGTACGATCATAACTTTCCGTTGAGGTTGAAAAGGAAGTTTTGTTATAGCACTATTCGGCCAGCCTTATTATATGGTACAGAATGCTGGACTCCTAAGAAGCATCATACACATAAGATGCTCGTAGCGGAGATGTGCATAGTTCGTTGGATATGTGGTAACACTAGAAAAGATAAGGTGTGAAATGAGAATATTCATGCAAAAGTTAATGTAGCACCTGTGGAGGAGAAGATGCGGAAAAACCGGCTAAGATGGTTTGGTTATGTACGACACAGACCTATGAAAACACCGGTTCAACAAATGGATACTCTCAATATAGGCAATGTCAAAAAGGCAAAAGGGAGACCGAAGAAAACATGGATGGAGGTGATACGAAAAGATATGGTTGCCAAAGGCCTCAATGAAAGTATATTATTCGATAGGAGTGGAGGCGGAGGATTCATGTGTTGGACCCGGCGTGAATTTCATGTTAGTTCACATAGCCTATCCCATATGCTTGGGATAAAAGGCTCAGTTGTTATATCGAACAGTATTTCAATATCTTATGCTTAACCTTGTTATATACTTGGATATTGAAATACAATTCCTTTTTCATTGTTTCGATGTTCAAATTATGAATAGGTATTTATGTTGCCTATTTGTTTGACATCGTAAATACGTATATGTATACATGTGTTCCATATATTGCTTTTCATATAACGTTATACATATATAGTATATCAATATCTCATGCTTTGCACTTGATTGATATCTTGGTATTGATATAATATTCATAGCCTTGTGATATCGGGACAATGAATTTTCATATACTGTGTTTATTGTCTTGTTTATTTCATAACGATGTATATGTTGTGCTTGATCGTTTTGAGATTGCTTTTCAGGATACCCCACGACACAAGCGTATAATGGAAGATGGAGGAAATCGAGCGTAAACGTCATATCTAATGGAGGTTGAAGGAATATGGACGAAAGATTCTCAAATTGCATATCAAGCTTCATGAAGCTAAGTAGCCGAGTATGAAGGTTTCAAGAGTTCAAGTTACGAATAGCAAAAAAGCTATACGCCGATGTCCGGGTTTGAAGCGTCAAAGATCGAAGTCAAAGCGTTCATTTGAAAATCAAATATCGATTTCAAGACGCACGTGAGTTGGGTGGCGAAGATCAATGGAAGTCAAGTTGAACATCAAGCGATTCGCAAAAGTTCAAGAGCTCGTGTCGAAATGTCGAAAATTCAAGTTTTCGAAGAAATGTGATTCGACATAGGATTCTTCTATGCAAGTACTCTATGGATTATGGATATGTCATTTCGTTGCTCTTGAAAACTCACACTTATGCCTAAACGTTTTACATTGCATAAAACTTTGGGTTTTCGAGTTTAAAGTTTTCGTATTCATTAAAACCCAAATTTCAGCTTTTTTGTGCATGGCAGACGTCTGTACATTGACTTACATATGTCTGCTTATTGTTGATATATGATATATCAGATATATTTTCAAAATTGAGATACGACAGACGTCTGAAGGTCAATGGACCAGACGTCTGATTAAGGATTTCAAAATGGGATTTTTGAATTTCAAACGTCTGCCCTTATGAACTTAAGGCATAAGCTTAGCGCTCTGATATTTGTTTTGGAAAAACAGACGTTTGTAGCTCTTTAGGACAAAGGTCTTTTTAAGGTTTTAAAGATATTTTTTTAAACTTCAGAGGTTTGCCTATATGAGCTTCAGACGTCTGTCGAGTGCTCTGTTATTTGGTTTGAAAAACCAGACGTATGTAGCTCTTTGGGACAGACGTCTGATGTTAAAATATACTCGCTATTTTTCTTCTTTAAACATCTGCCTTCTTAACAACAGACGTTTGCTGTTAAGATTTTTTTTTCAAAAATATAGGCGTTATATAGCCGTTGGGTTGATTTTTATAAAGGGGCAAACGTCTGCCCATTTATTCTTCAGACGTCTGCCGTAAGTGTTTTCTGCTGATTTTGATCCACAACGGCTAGTCTTTCTTTGAGACTATAAATAGACTTTTGCTTTGGATTTTTGGCACCAATCACTCACAGATTTTCACTTGCTTATTCTTGAGTGATATTGAAAAGAAAAATCTCATCTCTTGTGAGAATTTGTGTTTTCCATTTGCTATCCAAATCACTCTCACAAACAAAAGATCAAGAGCTCTATTTGCATATCCATACTTTTTAGAGTATTAGTTGAGTTTGAGAGAAACTCTTAAAGAGTATTGTGCTTCATTGTAAATCTCTTCTTTTCTTTGTGTTTGGGCTCTTAGGTACAAGAGTGCTATACGAGAGAAGAGCTTGGTAAGAGAAGAAGTGCTCAAGTGTGAGCACGTGTTATTGTATTGAGGAGAGAAGCGCAAGGGCTTTTAGAAAGAAGTGTTGTTCGTGTGTCGAGCAACGTGAGGTCTTTGGAGAAAACGTATTGGTTTAGCCTCCATCAAAAGTGGGGTTGTGGATGCGCAATGTGTCTCCGAAAAAGTCATGTTTAGTGGAACGAGCTCGCGCGTCTAAAGAAAGTGGACAAAGGGATCTCCCAAACCACTCTAAAATTATTCCGTGTTTGCGTTTGAAATTTCTCTCTATTACTTGCTATTTTTATTTGTGCATGATTGGTTGCAAGTATTCATAACTTAGAGATTTGCATTCGGCATTTCTATTTACTCTATATGCTCATCACTTATTATTGTTGCTTGCTTGTGAAAGCTTATGCTAACGACCTAGCCATCAACCGAGGCCGATTGCGGAACAAAAATTTTTCTAACGAGGTGAACTTGGCGCTAGAATAACCCTAAACCGGATCTACCATAAACCCAACTAGCAAAACTTGAGAAGCTATCTACTATGAAAAGAGTTTATACCAAGAGGATCAAGTCTTTCGGGTCTTCACTCCTCTCCTTTAGCACGCTCATTGTGGCCTCAAACTTGATCGACGGCTTCCTCATGTCAAAATGACCCACCCGAGCGTGTCTACTTTGACCTCCTACATTTATACTAAGCTAACTAGGTTACTTAGTATGCTAATCTAAGTAGCCTAGTGGATGTAGAGAATAATGATGGATTCTTGTCTCAAGAACCCTAGGTTTCTCAACACATGAGACTATTAGGATTTGAGCTAGAAGAAGAGAAGCTCGGAAGAGATGAGAGTGTTGTAGAGAGCAACAGAAGAAAACTCAAGTGAAGAATGGCTAAGTCTTGTGACTAATAATACAAGCATGCCAAATATAATAATAAAAAATAATCTCCACCACAAAAATATCTAGATATTTTCTACAAAATATCTAAATGCCACATTGCCTCAATAGTAACTCATGACTCACTAAGTGAGTCAACAAGCAGCCATACTTCACTTAATAAAAGTAACACCCCATACCTCCACCTCATTAACCATTTAACTAAATGGTTAAAACAAATAATGAGATTTCTTCTTATAGAAGCACTCTTATAACAAATTACAAGAATACCCCTCGCCGTATATACATACCCGTATCCGTATTCCGAAAAATACGAATACAAAATAGACGAAAATAATCCAACAATATAATATTAGGATCCGGCTTAAACCAAAGCCCGTTAGTATTATCCGCCCGAATATCACACGTGCACAAGTATACGTATATGCTCGAACCCTGCCGTAAAACCATATAGCCTCTACATCGTTTCGTTCGAAGCAGAGAAACCCTCTGTGTGGGACTCTAAAGACTCGACAGTACGCCGGCAGTGCGTTACCGGATAAATCCATAACCACAAGCACGTCAGCGGCACTAGCTGTACGTAACGGCTACTCGGGTACCTGTCGAAAAGGAAAGCCGACGAGCAAACTCATCCGGATCCCTATTAAGCCTATCCTTGACAATATCCGTACAGTCCGGCCTCTTCGTCTGAGAGTATCGCATACCAGATCTAGGGGATGGTAAGCGTCAGACCCTAATAACCCGATAATTCGTGTTGATGCGGCTCATGACCAATCTAGAAAATTACTGATCAACCTATCAATAAATCCCAACTGCCTTAGCCAAGGTCTTATGGTCCTGACCAATAGAACACAATGCAATATCAACTCCCAATATCTGGAGAGACGAATCCCTGACAATCACTCACTGCCTCCATGTGCCTCGGGACTGTACCCAACCAAAACCTGTTAGCACGACTCAGTAGAACCGTGGTAGGGTAGTGATCAAAGCACAGTGGGAACTCACACGAGACAAATGACGATCTCAGGTCCAAAGACTAACCTGTACACATGTCATAAAAGAACCGCTATCTGACGATGGGTATAATACCATCTAGAGGTTCTCAGCGAGTCCGTCCAGTGTACTCAACCCGAGTGAGCACCCGTATACAATCTTAGGTGATCACACCAATCGTTGTGGGACCAACCACCGCCCCTCGTCGGGGTCTAGAAACGTACACGCAAGTCTACTCTGGAGTGTCAAATGCCCGATCTCGATACTCCTGCGACTTGGGACATTTAAGGTTGTGGTTACAGACTACCCAGCTCCCACAAGTATGATCGTCATCACAACAGGTAGTCAAGCAAGATCCTAGAGCTTTATCAACATGTAACCGCAATATGTAATAACGTGTATAACATTTGCCATGTTAAGATAAAGTTAAACCATAATAGTATACTACTATATCAAGTCTTTATCAATATGTGCAAACTGGATAAAGCATCAATAAGAACAAATACACATATCCTGATAAAGGCAACTGAAATAATATACTATATAACTGAAGATCGTCCTCTACATACATATCCCCAGCATCCACATGTATACATATACAATAATGGCCTCTAGGGCATATATATCCAACAATCTCCCACTTGCACTGAAGGCCAGTTATTGTCGTACCGAATACCCAACGTCTGCTCTAAGGCCAGCGGCTGGCGTCCCGCATACCCAACATCTCAAAAAGTCGCTCGAACAGGTAGTCAAGCAAGATCCTAAGGCTTTATCAACATGTAACCGCAATATGTAATAACGTGTATAACATTTGCCATGTTAAGATAAAGTCAAACCATAATAGTATACTACTATATCAAGTCTTTATCAATATATGCAACCTGGATAAAGCATCAATAAGAACAAATACATATATCCTGATAAAGACAACTGAAATAATATACTATATAACTGAAGATCGTCCTCTACATACATATCCCCAGCATCCACATGTATACATATACAGTAATGGCGTCTAGGGTATATATATCCAACAATCTCTCACTTCCACTGAAGGACAGTTATTGTCGTACCGAATACCCAACGTCTGCTCTAAGGCCAGCGGTTGGCGTCCCGCATACCCAACATCTCAAAAAGTCACTCGAACTGCGCTTGAGGGATGGCCTTTGTAAATGGATCCACCGTGTTCTCTTTTGTATCCATTCTCCGGATCTCGATCTCCTGACGATATATGATCTCCCTTATCAGGTGATACAACCTTAAAATGTGTCTGGATTTCTGATGGGACCGTGGTTCTTTCGCTAAAGTTATAGCCCCATTGTTATCGCAATACAAAGGTATCGGACAACAATGGACGGAACTACCTGAAGTTCAGCAATAAACTTCTTCATCCAGACCGTTTCTTTTGCGGCATCGCTCGCAGTAATGTATTCAGCCTCCATCGTTGAGTCTGCGACGGTATCCTGTTTGGAACTCCTCCAACACACCGTCCCTCCGTTGAGGATAAACACAAAACCCGAGACAGACTTGCTGTCATCCTTGTTACTCTAAAAGCTTGAATCGGTAAAGGACTCGACCTTAAGGTCTCCATTACCGAAAACCAAGAACATCTCCTTAGTCCTTCTTAAATACTTCATAATATTCTTCACTGCTGTTTAGTGGTTCTCACATGGGTTCGACTGATACCGGCTCACTGTGCTTAACGCGTAAGCTACATATGGTCTTGTAAATAGCATCGCATACATTATAGATCGTACCGCCGAAGCGTAGGGTATAGTGCTCATGTGAACCCTCTCCTCATCAGTCTTGGAAGACATCTCCTTGGAGAGGGTGATTCCGTGCAATGCGGGTATGTTACCGCGTTTGGAATCTTCCATACTAAATCTCTTTGGTACGGTCTCTATGTACCCGAACTGCGAAAGTCCCAGTAATCTCTTAGATCCGTCTCTGTAGATCTTGATCCCCAGAATGTACGAGGCATCACCTAGGTCTTTCATAAAGAACATTTGTGACAAGAACAGCTTGACCGATTGTAGCATAGGAATATCGTTTCTTATTAAATGAATATCGTCCATGTACAAGACTAGGAATATGACAGTTCGTCATACAATCTTCTTATAAATATATGGATCATCCTCGTTCTTGATGAAGTCAAATTCCTTGACTGTTTTATCAAAACAGATGTTCCAGCTCCACGATACCTGCTTTAATGCATAAATGGATTTGAGCAACTTACACACCTTTCCGCTGCTCCCACTGTATACAAAACCTTCTGGTTGATCCATATAAACGCACTCTTCCAAACTACCGTTTAGAAAAGCCGTTTTTACGTCCATCTGCCAGATCTCATAGTCATGGAAGGCAGCAATGGCAAGTAAGATCCGAATGGATTTGAGCATAGCCACTGGAGAAAAGGTTTCGTCATAGTCCAACCTGGTTTTTGACGAAAACCTTTTGGCAACAAGTCTAGCCTTATAGGTTTCCACCTGCCCATCTACACCAATCTTCCTTTTGTAGATCCATTTGCATCCAACGGGTTTTACACCAGGTGGAGCAATTTCCAAGGTCCACACTTTATTGGCGTACATGGACTCCATTTCGGATTGCATAGCATCTAGCCACTTATCAGAGTTCCTACTCATAATGGCCTGCCTGAAACTAGTAGGATCATCTTCTTCTAAGATGCAATGCTCTCGATCCTCGTCTATGAGAAAACCGTAGTATCTCTCAAACGGATGAGAAATCCTACTAGATCTGCGGAGTGGCTGAGGTTTGTCGGGTATTGCTGAATATAGCAGTTCCACTAAATCTTCAGTTATAATTTGTGTTTCTGAAACTTCATCCAGTTCTACCACGCTCACTGGTTTCTTTTACAAGAAACTGCCATTCCAAAAATTTGGCATTCCTAAAATCTAATCCTTTGTTCCTCTGCGTGGTAGAAAAGATACCCATTAGAATCCTTTGAGTATCCCACAAACTTACACAAAACTGATCGTGCCTCGAGTTTATCTGGGTTCTGTTTTTTGACATAAGTAGGGCAACCCCAAATCTTAATACGTTTAAGATACAAACTCTTACCACTCCATATTTCATATGGAGTTTTAAGCATGGATTTGGATGGAACTTGATTCAAAAGATGTGCCGATGTCTAAAGCGTATATCCCCAGAATGAAAGAGGCAAGTCAGCACTACTCATCATGGAGCGAACCATATCCAATAGAGTACGGTTCCTCCGCTCCAATACACCGTTGTGCTGTGGTGTATACGGAGGAGTAAGCTGAGAGAGAATACCATTCTCTTTCAGAAAGCCCTGGAATTCCGTGCTCAAGTACTCCCCTCCTCTATCAGATCGGAGGATCTTGATAATTTTGCCAATCTGGTTCTCTACTTCCTTTCTGAATTCTTTGAATTTCTTAAAAACTTCAGATTTGTGTTTCATAAGATACACATACCCGAACCTAGAGAGATCGTCAGTGAATGTGATGAAGTACGAAAACCCACCCCGTGCATGTATAGACATTGGACCACATACATCACTGTGTATGGGTCCCAAGAGCTCTCCTGCTCTTTCTCCGTGTCCGGTGAACGGAGATTTGGTCATCTTTCCCTTGAGACAGGACTGACAAGTTTCATAAGATGAAAATCCAAACGTATCCAAATATCCATCCTTATATAATTTACTCATTCTTTTCTCTTCGATATGCCCAAGTCTACAATACCACAAGTAGGATTCGTTCACATAAGGCTTGTATATCAGATTGGTATGCCAGTTCTTCAGAACGGAGGTTAAAAAGTGCTCTCTCAAATTTCTACAAATTTTAAATTATATGCAATGTGCAAAATCTAGTATCCAAAACTTACAAGTGCAAGTTTACTTCGTGGGGTTAAAATGTATTGTAGTTTCAGCTTCGCAGTTATTTCAATTATACAGATTTTCGTAGTCAATTGGGCTGACATTGTCAATGGACATGCATGACCACTTGGAATACCATCTTGTGACTTTCCTTACCAGCATTAGCATATGATCTCAACCATTTTATGAAAAGAAAATAATATTTAAAAACACCGAAGTTCAGAATACCAACGGAAGGAAAACAATGTCACCATTTAAGGCAACAACAAAATAAATTAGTTTTGCATCGCATCAGAATATTATAACCATTCACAAAGATATTTTAAAAAATAGCAGTAGTTGTGGATTTGATGCTGAACATTTGAAGAAATATATCGAAACTCTATTTTTCTTTTTTATAATATAGGCTTTACTTTTCCCCGACATTCTTTATTAAATGACTTGCAAAACCTTATGTCGATTCCTGGGGGGGGGGGGGGACCGTTCAAGAAAAGGAAGAGAGGCATCAAGAACATAAACACGCCTATGAAAATATCATAAATCATAAGGAAAAGAACACATGTAGCAGTGATGTCGCAGGATGCGGTTAGAGCCCTATGTAGTTCTAAATGCAATATGACAAAAACCCTTAAGATATGTCTTTATTTTCAATGAGTTCGATATGCAACTAAATTTATTGAGACAGGTGGATGTAGTTGCATTCAGGTCTACACAATTCGGGGGATCAAGATATATAGTTATGATACAAATGCTACAATCAAAAATCGCATGTTTTTCTAAAATCGATAGCTAGTCTATTCAAATTCATTGCATCTCCTAAAATGATAAGAAATTAAGAAGCAGAGAGAGAGAGAGAGATCATACACAGTATCAGTAGGGATCACCCCAACTCCTCCATCTTTGATGAGCTCAATCACCGGCTCCAGCTTCCACGTGTCAGCTCCAAGTGGATCCATCTCCACATACAGCATCCTCTCCCCTTTCTTCATCAAACCACCATTTCAGTTTCAAACGAAAAGATTTTTCAAAAAAATTAACGGATCAATCAAATTAGACGAAGAGCTAGGGTTTTGGACCTTGTTGGATTGGCGCTGAGAGGCGTATTTCAAGCGCTTAGGGCTCCGCTTGAGCGCGCACGTGGGGAGCGGGAGGCGCCGCCGGAGCGGCACGTGCGAGGGAGGCGAGGGGCGGAAGGAGAGGGACGAGGAGGCGGAGATGGAAGCGATCGCCTCCGAGACCATTTTGTTCTGATCTTCGCACGTGTGTGAAGTGAGGATGAGGATGAGAATCAAGATGGTTCTAAAAGGAGGGAGATGTGGAGGACGGATGATTTGTCGTAATCATATGCATTGTATGCAGCCTTTATACCCACCGGAATTTATGCACGTGCTTTGCACGAGTTAGTTTAAAAAATTTAAGAAAAGATGAGAGTGCGAGAAATGTTAGGGCTTCCAAAGTTTTATTTATTTTTAAAAAAACTGGAAATGGGTTCTCTGACCAACCCCGATATATATATATATGAATAGGATTAATGGAGGAAAGAGGCCATAAGAGGGGATTTACTCGTATGGCGTGGAAAAAATACAATCTCCATCAATTTTTCCGACGATCGGCCCCATCATCTTCATCGTTATCATCTAAGATGTGCGTACACCAAATTTCATGTGGTTCCACGACTTTTTCACCGTAGAACTTTTTACATTGCTAAATCAACGGTGAAAAGGTTGTAGAATCATATGAAATTTGGTATACGCATTTTTTCCGACGATATGAGGTTAATAGAGGAAAGAGCCATATGAGGGAATTTCCTCCTATGACGTCGAAAAAATACACCCTCCCTCATTTTTTCCGACGATCGGCACCCACCATCTTCATCGTTATCATTTAAGATGTGGATACACCAAATTTCATGTGATTCTACAACATTTTCACCGTTGATTTAGCAATGTAAAAAATTCTATTGTCGGTAAACCGTTAATTTTGACGTGGAGGGCTTGAGAGGTGAGAAAGATGATGTCCGGGTTTGAGAGGTGAGGATTTTTCTTATTTTTTCTATTTTTTGAGAAAAAATGAAGGGTGAACCTCTAATCTAGAGTATTTGCATTATATATACCCATATATATATCTTTATTTCTTTTGTATATGCTGTTTGTAAAACTCTAACCTCTAACAAAGTTGTTTCGGAAACTCTTACCCAGATGAAAATAGAATTTAATTAATAAAGTAATTTAATATGTTTATTTCTTTTCGATTTCTAAATTAATCATTTTTATTCATTGCAGAAGATGCATTCCAATCCTCCATATCCTCTTAAGTGCTGATTTGGCATTTGAGAGTCCAGTGAAAGATCCGATCCAACGATTTGAATCTAATGGTTGATATGCATTCAACATCAATTAAGCGAGGACCTACCTTCGTAGAATAGCTGTCACAAGCTTTCTCTATCCCTTTCATTCCATCACCATAAAATTTCTTTCTCCAAAAAGAATATGGAAAAAATAGTAATCGGTAATTTGCGGTGTATGAGATCTATGAATATGTCTAAAACAAAATCTTGGATTATTTTTACTCAATTTCAATCTCTTAGCTAAGGATACTAATGGAGGTCCGAATCTCCCTCAGATGTTGTCCTCTATCGATTTGGCTGCGAGCGGTTGAGATTAGATACGAGAATTGTTGTGTGGATCTCAATAGGCTGTTGGATGTTGTTGATGCCGAGCTACCTGCAAGGAAAGTCCCGGGGTGGGAAACCACCGTAGGACCCTCCGACGATCAAGTTAGTCCCGTGGAATAAGAGCAGGGTAGCGGCGTATCAAATTGAATTCGAGTTACTTGAGTCGTCTGAAAGAGGGGTTTATATAGTGGTTGCATGGAGCGAGCCAGCGCGAGATCCTCGCCATCAGTTACGCCCCCTCGTTACGTCCGCGTCGATGGTAGGATCCGTCCATTAATAGTGGGATACACTTCTTAATGGAGGGACGTGCCAGCGTGGGATTCGGAATGTTGAACGATGGATATCTCGTTTAGGCAAGATACACGGAGTCGTGACGGGGACGCTTGGGCTCCGCGCTCTCGGTAGATCGGGGAAGCTGAGGAAACTCAGCTCGGTAAATGGTTCGGAGACGAGCTGGGAGGCCAAGAAAGCTCAGCCTTATAACAGCTCGGAGATGAGACCCCCAGGAAAGCCGCCTATGCATCACACTGATTCTACCTCCGCACCCCCCAGGAGTCTAGTGAGCTTTCGTGGATAACACGTCATTTGCCACGGGTAGTAATCTAGGGAATTCCCGTTAATGAGCCTTATCACTAGCCCCCCACTCTCGTCCCGACCTATTTGCGGGTCAGGGTCGAGAGTGGTAAGCCCAGTCTTTTAATGGTTTAGCCTAGGATTCCCGGGCCGCATGACGACAGTGGGATATTTGGTGGCTACTCCTCTCGGATTACTAGGCCCACGTGTCAGCTTGCGAGATGCCTCGGTTCCCGTGCATATCTTTAGTGGCATCAGCGGATCGGTGAAATGATCACGCTTTTAAAGAGGGGGCGCCGTTTCGCTCAATGTCCGGGTGGGCTACGCGCCACGTGCTCGACGTTGGTTGGCGAAGCGCGAGGGGCTGTCACCGAATCCTGCCGCGAGGGAACGTTCCCAATGGCCAATCGCCACGTGGAGCCTCGATAGCCGTTAGGTGCGATGCTTCATTTTGGCGAGAATCGGTTTGGGCCGTAGGATGTCCTCTTTGGAGTGTATAAATAGGAGGGGGCTATCTCAGGGCCGACACTTTGCCTTAGTTGTCTCTCGTCGTTCAAAAATTGCCCGGCGCACCTCCGCTTAGGTCAGATCTTCCGCTGAATTTTCCTCGGCAAATCCTTTCCTTGAATCAGATTAGATGTCTTCCTCCGAGATATCTGTAGATGTAGTAGGGGTAGAGTGGATCTTCCTCCTCCTCGGCTTCAAGGGTCGAGCCCGGTGGATCTTCCTCCTCCTCGGCTTCAGATAACCGAGAGAGTTCTTCTTCTTCTTCATCTACGTCTTTTGTGTTGGGCTCACCCCCCAGGGCTAGTGCCGCCCTTGTCTCTCACCATCGGAAGGCGACAAGGGCTCCCATAATGCGTATCGGGAATACCCGCGATGCGCCCTCAGTCTTGAATCGTCTGGACGAGCTTTCTGACATCCGGGCTCGATTCCATATCCCCTCTGGCTATTCACTCCGTCTGGCCAGAAAGGGCGAGCGGGCAGACCAAGTGCAGGGCAAGGAGATTGCTCTGTATCTGGAAGCATTCTGGGCAGGGATGTGTCTGGCCTTCTCGTCCGAGGTTTGTGCCGTGCTCCATTGTTTCCGTCTTGCCTCGGACTAGCTAGCGCCAAACTCGTAGAGGATCCTCCTCGGGTTTCTGATCCGGTTAAAAATTGATCGTGTCACGCCCCGCTTCCAAGTGTACGGAAAAGTAGACATGACGGGCCGCGACGTATTTACTCAGAAGTAACGTAAATAAGCAATATAAATGAATACACAAGAATAACAAGAGATGTAATCATAACAACAACTTTTATTTACAATTTTTTTACATACAACTGAAAAGAAAAGTAAAATGATAGAAAGTGATGCCTAAACAGTGGCATATGAACTGAAAAGAAAATAAGTACAAGTAAAAAGCCTAGAAATCTGGCTCCTCTGTGAACTACTCCAAATCGTTCTGACTGGGCTCGGTCTCCTGAGAATCGGGTCCTCCTGACGAACATTCCAAAGAAAGAAGAGACAGGAATGTCGTCAGCGAACTAGCGCTTGGTCAGTCCCAAAAGATAGAATGGAATAAACAAGTAAAGAGAATAGAACTGGTAAATTATCTGTTTGTTATGCTAAAGTAGTTGTTTGTAACTTGGTACAGAATGTATCAGTGTATACGAGAGGAGTCCAATTATCCCGTGGAATATGGTAACATGTAAGTACAAGGCCCCGTCAAAACCTACGGGACAACGGCACATGATGTTCATGTAGGTGTCTTTTAGTGTCCATTATCGTGTTATTTTTAACACATTCCGTATCAGTCTACCCCGTTAAACCACGTAATGTATATTGTATTGATTGGTAATTATCAGACATGCCGAGACCATAGTATAAGTTGTTCATGTAAACAACTTCAGGATATATCAAGTAGTCATGTAATGAAGTCAAGTCATAACCATGGTTCGGTCAAGTCAAGTCATATTGCATGTTTGGTATTGTTCTGGTATTCAATTTCATGTTTGGTATATTGGATTCATGTTGAATTGTTTTCATGCTTGGATTGGATTCAGATTGATACTTGGACTCAGACTTGAGTCAGCCACTTTAAACAGAATTTGGATCATGATTTAGGTTTAGGAGTTATCGGTAATTGCTGCACATGGACGGCAGGATTTGTGTCTTTTTCCAGGACAATTACCATTGTAACAACCCTAAAACTTCTATACAAATTTTTTTTGTAAAGTACAGAAAGGAATACCTTAGTCTGAGCACAACTTATAAATTTAAATTGCTTTTGAACAGCAAGAAAGCATTTGTAGCTCATTGGTAAAGCCTTACACTGCTGTGATATAATCCCTGTGTTCAAATCCCCTCAGCCACATAATATTTTTATTGATTTTTCTTTTAAACTTTTAGAATCCCAACAGATTGTACGTGCACCACACATAAAATGAAAAGTCACTTAAAAATCAAACACGTGGAAATTGTTATTTATACAGCCATGGATACGTGTCTTCAATCCAGATCTCACCCCTACCCTATGGACCGGCGAGATCTCCTTGGGGGCCGACGCCGTCGGTCCCACCCATCCCAAATGCCTCCATCTCTTAACCTTAGCATCCCTTGGCCTACCCCACTACTCCTATTCTGTTTGATTTTTCTGCACATTAACAGAGAGTGTTAATTCACTATTTAATCCAAGTTTTAATACATTTTTAATTCCATTCTTCATTACCCTAAACCCTAATTTCTCCTATAAATACAACCCTACACCCTAGCCCTCCTCATTCAGAAATCCATTGCCAAAACTCTATAAATTTTTCAAGTCCAAAAGTTGTACAAGTGGAGTTAGCTCAAGGTCAAGTTCCGACGATAATTCGGGACAAATCCAGCCACGACGCGACCCCACACCGCTTTCAAAAGTTCCCTCTACCTCCCCTCTCTTCTCTAAATCAGTAAGTCCCATCTCTCCTCCTCTCATTCTAATCTAAAATACTCTCATTTCAAAACTCATTAGAAGCGGAGTTATTCCGACTTCCAATTCTTTTTTCTTTAAAAACCCAAATTTTCTTAATAACAAACCTACCAATTCTTTATATATTGTTTAGCAATCATAACCAAACACTTTAGAACAAGTTTCATTTCAAAATAATATGTTATGCAACTTTTATCACATTTTTACGAACAAATACCACAAACTTTACATTTTACATATTTCATCATATTCCTTTGTATTACCTTTAGAAAACTCACGAGATAATGACCTACCTAATCACATCACTCATCTTGACATAGCACGATGGATTTTGTAATAATTTTTGTGGGACAAAATACAATATTTACATTAAAATACCTTAAGCTATCAAAACCCGTATTCTTTAAATTGTTTTAATTAATTCCTTGCAAATAAGTCTCTACAACCCATTTTGGGCAACCCGATCGGGATGGTACGGGTTATTGCACGTCCTCGGGACTAGTAGAGCGAGATGCAGACCTCCTCACGGAGCATACGATCTCGATGGAATTTTTATTACAATTTTTAAGAAAACGTGATTTCTATTTAATAAATAAATTCTATTTTTAATAATTATATATATATAGATATAAATATTATCAAAAATATCTATTTTAAATATATAATATATTCCATGTTTTCTCATCAAAAGAAAAGAATCCCAAAAGTTCATGAAAATACCATCAAGAATCAATACAAGTTAAATTACAAGAAAATATCATATATTATTAAAAGTTAGGTTTATATCCACTAGAATAAATCATCACTTTTAAAATTTACATCTATAAAAACCCTGAAGACGATAATTGAATACTTGAGCTGTATTTTGAAAATATATTAAAACTATTTTTCATAAAACCCCCTCAAGTTATATTAATTTACAATAAAGACCCTAGTAAACATAGGTTTAAGCGGGACCGGTTCTCTTGAGCCTCAGGGAGCTGGAGAATATCGGTGCTTGCCTATCTAAGCTAGACAAACTAAAAACAGTGTTATCAATACGATAATTGTCATGGAAAAAGACACAAATCCCGCCGTCTATGTGCAGCAGTTACCGATAACTCCAAAACTAATTCAGGACTTCAATTCGTTATAAAGTGTCTGACTCAGACAGGGTTTTAGTCTAATCTGAAATCAATCCATCCTTGAATACAATTCAAGTACAACTCCAATTCAATATGATTCCATTTATACCAGTATACAATCAATATCAACATGACTTGATTGAACCGAACCATGGATATACTCTATTTACATGACTAGCCATTTATATCCTTTCCGTTTACATAAATTACTAATATCATGGTTTCGGCAAGTCCTACATCTATTAAACAAAAACAATACACATCAATACAAAATACATTACGGGGTTTTAAAGGGGTAGGCTGGCACAGAATATGTTAAAAGTGGCACGAGATGGTCGTTAAAAGTGGCACGAGATGGTCATTAAAAGACGTAACTATACATCCATTACCATTGTTCCGTGGTTTTATCGACGGAGCCTTGTACTATGGGTTACCATAGTCCACGGTGCAAGTTGGACTCCTCTCGTATACACTGGCATATTCTGTACCAAGCTACAAACAACTGCATTAGCATAATAATCAAATATTATACCAGTTACACTCTCTTATCTGTCTATTCTAATTTTATCTCTTTGAGACTTACCGAGCGATTGTTCGCCGCCGACATTCCTATTTCTCTTATTTCTTTGGAATGTTGTCAGGAGGACCCGACTTTGAGCAGTTCGAGACCAACCAAGAGCAATTGGAGCAGACCACTGAGCAGCACAACCACTAGGCTTCACTTGTACTCACTTTGACTTTCAGTACTTGCCATTGTTTAGGCATTGCTTTCCAGTATTGTATTTACTTTCCAGTTGTATTGTAAAGAATGTTTAATCAATAAAAGTTGATGTTCATTATAGCTCTTGTCATTTTTCTTGTGTACTTTATATTGCTTATTTACGTTTAGCGTGCTTACTTCTGAGTAAATACGTCGCGGACCAGTCACGTCTCCTTACTGTATACCGGGAAGCGGGGCGTGACAACCATTGATAACTCTGTTTTAGTTTTCTACCTTAAATAGGCAAGCACCCATTTTCTCCGGCTCCTTGAGGCTCAAGAGAATCGGTCCTGTTTAAACTTATATTTACTAGGGTCCTTAATGTAATTTTATATATCTCGAGAGAGTTTTATAAATTTTTTTTATATACTTTCAAAATAAATCTCGAGTAATTATTTATGTTCTTTAGGGTTTCCATGGATGTGAATTTTAAAGAATGAGGTATATTAGTGAAAATTAACTTAGCTTGAATAGTTCAAGGTATTTTAGTGTAACTTGTCTTGTATTGATACTTGATGGTATTTTAATGAAACTTGTCATTCTTTTATTTTCTAGAAAATATGGAATTTTATTATATATTTAAAATATATGGTTTGATGATATTTATATAATTATTTAAAAATTAATTTATTTATTAAGTAGAAAATCTCGTTTTTCTTAAAAATCGTATTAAAATTCTTTCTAGATCGTATGCTCCGCGAGGAGGTCTGCGTCTCGCTCTACTTGTCCCGAGGATGTGCGATAATCTGCACCATCCAATACCGGGTTCCCCAAAATGGGTTGTAAAGGTATAATTGCAAAGAGTTTGATAATACAATTCGAAGAAAACGGGTTTTTTATAGTTCAAGTTATTTTGATGAAAAGTCATATTTTGCCACAAAAGTTATGTCTCAAGAGAATCGTGCCATGTCAATATGTGTGTATATGAGAGGTAGGTTATTACCTCGTGAAGTTTTCTAAAGGTATGCTAAGCAAAAGTTTAAAAGATGACGAATATAAATTTCATGGTATTTAAACGTAAAAACTAGGTTAAAGTTATTTTACATGAAGTTTTAGGGTGAAAATTGTTTCTAAACCTTTATAATAATGTTACAAATATTTTGTAAAAATTTGTTGAACAATATATAAAAGATAAGTGAGATTATAGAGTTTAGAAGATTTACATCGATAATAACTCCACTTACCGATATTTTGTTTTGAAAAGAGAATTTAAAGAAGAGAGGGAGGAAAAAGAAGGAACTTACAAGTGACTTAGGTTAAGAATAGAGAGAGGAAGAGCTTGAGATTGTCGTGGGGTTGCGGGGTCGCCGGAATTGTTTCGAATTCTCGCCGGAAGTTGACCTTGGGCTAACTCCACTTCAACTCCACTTATACTTAGAAAATTTTGATATTTTTGACTAGGATTTTCAGAATGAGGAGTGGCTAAGGTATGAGGTTGTATTTATAGGGTGGAATTAGGGTTTTGGAATTGAAAGATTGAATTAAAAAGCATTAAAAAATGGATTAAAGATGAATTTTAATTCTCTGTTAAATTGCAGAGAAAACAAATAGAACAGGAGTAGTGGAGTAGGCCAAAGGGTGTTGTGTGCAAAACACGGGCCTCATCCCCTACAGATGGCCCGGCGTCATCGGCCTAATAGGAAATCTCACCGGCCAAGCGTTGGAGGTGGGGGGTTGGATTTGTGCCACGTGTCCTCGGCTGTGTACACAACATTTTATACATTTTATTTTTTCTGGCTTTCATTTTTACGTGTATTGCACGTGTAAACTTTTAGGCTTCCAAAAAGTTTTAAAAGAAAAATTCAGAAAAAATATATGTGGCTGATGGGATTCGAACACAGGGGCTACGTCACAGCAATGCAAGGTTTTACCAGTGCGCTACAATTGCTTTCTTGCTGTTCTTAAATAAATTAAATTTATAACTTGTACTCAGGCTTGCAAACTCCATTCTGTACATTAACTTTAAAATTTTCGTACAGTAAAAACAGAGTCGTTACATTCTACCATCCTTACAAAAATTTCGTCCTCGAAATTTACATTTACATAAAGACTACTTTACAAATAAGAAAGGGTATCTTGCACGCATATCATCTTCTCACTTCCAAGTTTATTCTCCTGGAGAATTTTTTCTCCACATCACTCGGACCAAGTTTACATCCTTGTTCCTCAGTGACTTTACCTCTTGGTCCAGGATTTCAACAGGTTGCTGCTCATAAGATAGATCTGTCTGTACAGTGAGCTCGGAATGATCAAGGATGTGGCTGGGGTCGCTCATGTATCTTCGAAGATGGGATATGTGGAACACGTTATGCACTCTTTCCAATGAGGGTGGTAGTGCTAAACGATATGCCACTTCTCCGACTCGTTCGAGAATGTCGAACGGTTCAATATATCTTGGACTGAGCTTACCCCTCTTGCCAAAGCGAATTACTCCACGGTTTGGAAAGATCTTCAAGAACACATGATCTCCCGGTTGGAACTCCA
Organism: Agapanthus africanus; assembly: GCA_030015575.1. Lineage (NCBI taxonomy): Eukaryota > Viridiplantae > Streptophyta > Magnoliopsida > Asparagales > Amaryllidaceae > Agapanthus > Agapanthus africanus. The sequence continues at coordinate 98,547,814 of CM057350.1, read as the reverse complement.
GGTGTCATCGCTTTGCATCAGCCCAGTGCTTCTGCCTGTCTTGTGCTATGAGCATTCTTTTCATGATCGTGCGAACTACGTCCACAGTTGCCACGATCATCTCTGGTCCAAAGAGTTCACGATCTCCGATGTCGTCCCAACTTAGTAGTGATCGACACTTCTTTCCATAGAGCGCTGCAGATGGTGTCATTCCAATACTCGCCTAGTAGTTGTTGTTGTATGAAAACTCCACAAGATGCAGGCGATCTTCCCCTACGAAGTCTAACATACAAGCTCGTGGCATGTATTCTAGAATCTGAATTGTTCACTCAGGCCATCCATCTGTTTGTGGATGGTAATCTGTACTGAAGTTCATACTCGTTCCCAGGCTAGCTTGCAGACACTTCCAAAACTGCGATCGAAATCTGGTGTCACGATCGGAGACGATGCAAATTGGTATTCTATGTAATCTCACGATCTCCTGCATGAGTTCATGGGTATGAGAAATAGTACATTTTGAGGTTAACTCTTACATTAGATTCATACTTACCTCCATGTACTTCTTTGCTAGTGTCTCGGTAGATTGGCCAAGTCGAAATGGGATGAAGTGAGCCGACTTGGTGAGTCGATCCACAATAACCCATACCGCATCGTTACCTTTCGTGCTATGAGGAAGTGCAGTCATGAAGTTCATAGTGATGTGTTGCCATTTCCACTCTGGAATAGGTAACGGTTGAAGTAGACCAGCAGTACTGTGATGTTCAGCCTTTACTTGCTGACACACCAAGCACTTGGTTACGCTTCTGGCCACTTCACGCTTCATTCCATGCCACCAGTAATATTGTCGTAGATCTTTGTACATCTTTGTACCACCAGGGTGTACTGAGTACGAAGAACTGTTGGCTTCTTTCATCAAATCTTCTCGAACAGGACCTTGTGGTACACACAATCTACTTCCGTATCTCAAAGATCCGTCTTCGTGGATGATGAAGTCTGTTCGCAGTCCACTTTCTACTTGTTCTTGGATGTTTTGCAACTTGGCATCACTTGCTTGAGCTGCTTTGATCTAATTGACAATAGTAGACTGAACTTGTAAGTTCATCAAATACGAAGTGTTACCTGGCATAACCACTTCTATATCCATCCCGTGCAATTCTTGTTGAAGCTTTCATTGTGCGGTGAGATTCATTGATAGAGGCTGGCGGCTAAGTACATCAGGAACTACATTCACCTTTCCTGGATGATATTGTAGGTTGATGTCGAAGTCCGCCATAAGTTCTAGCTATCTTCTCTACTTACTTTCTGTGTAAACACTTACTTCAGACTCTTGGGGTCCGTGTTTATATCCACTCGTTCTCCAAGAAGATAATGGAGCTAAATATTAAGTGCAAAGATAACGGCCGCCAATTCCAAGTTATGTGTTGGATAGTTGCACTCATGAATTTTTAGCTGTCTTGATGCAAAGGCTACAACTTTTCCATGCTGGTGTAGAACACATCCTAATCTCTTACCGGATGCATCGCAATACACAACGAAACCTCTAAATTTATTCGGTATTACGAGAATAGGAGTTGATATTAATCTTGACTTGAGTTTTACAAAAGCTTGTTCACATGCTTCTGACCACACAAATGTTTCATCTTTACGTGTGAGCTTGGTCATGGGTGTTGCAATCTTCGCAAAGCCTTCTATGAATCTTCGGTAGTATCCTGCTAATCCCAAGAAACTTCGAATATCTTTCACCGTCTTTGGTGTCGGCCATTCGCTGACGGCTGATACCTTAGCTGGATCCACTGAGATTCCTTCGCCCGAAACAATATGCCCGAGAAATCCGACTTGATCTAACCAAAATTCGCACTTGCTGTACTTGGCATATAGTTGATACTGTCGCAATGTCTCCAGGACAATCCGCAAATGCTCAGCGTGTTCTTTCCGATTCTTTGAATACACCAGGATGTCGTCGATGAAAATAACAACAAACCTGTCTAGGTACTCTCGGAAAACTTGGTTCATCAGATTCATGAAAATAGCAGGTGCATTGGTCACTCCAAATAGCATCACGAGAAACTCATAATGACCATAGCTAGTCCTGAATGCCGTCTTCGGAATATCAGACTCTTTGACGTTCACCTGATAATAACCCGAACGAAGATCTAGTTTTGAGAAAACACAAGACCTACTTAGCTGATCAAACAGATCGTCGATGCGCGTGTTAGTGATATATGCCCTAGAGGCCATTATTGTATAGTACTAGTTTGTATATTACATTTTGGAAGCTTGGGATATACACGGATTTTATGACAGTCTTGCTCAATATGGTAGTATGCTACTTGGTTTGTTTCTATCTTAATATATGTATGTTTCTTTTAGCGTATCGCTAATACATATTGGTAGAGCCCTTAGAATCTTTGCTTGACTATCAGCGTTGTGATAGCAGTCACACTAGTGGGGGCTGGGTAGTCTATCAGAACATCCTTATACAGGTCCCTAGTCGTAGGATTATCGAGACAGGGCATCGATACTCCAGAGTAGACTAGTGTATATGCTTCTCATCCCAGCAGGGGAGATGGTCTGTCCCACAGCCATTAGTACGTCGTACTGGAGATAGTATGCAGGTGCTCATTGGGTTATGAGTTACACTGGACGGACTCGTAGGGAACCGTTGGTTGGTACTATACCTATCGTCAGGTAGCAGTTCCCAGATGACATGAGTACAGCATTGTCCATTGACTTGACACTGCTACTTCGCTTCGAGTGTGTTCCTACTGTTCTTTGATTACTCCCCTACCACGGCTCTGATGAGTCGCGCAAACAGGTAGTAGTTGGGTACAGTCCCGAAGTACTTAGAGACAGTGGTGGTTAGATAGGATTCGTCTCTCCCGGTATTGGGGGTTGATGTCGCGCTGTGATTCGGAAAGCCATTATACAAAGTCCCTTGCCAGGGTAAGCGAGATTTTTTGGTAGGTATTCCAGTAGTTTCTCAGGGTGTTTTTGGGCTCTACTCCGGCACGATTTATTGCGCTATTAGGGGTCTGACGGCTACCGCCCCCTATGCCCGATATGCTATACTCCTAGACGAACAGACCGGACTGTACGGAGATTGTCACAGATATGCTCAGTAGGAGTTCAGATGAGTTTGCTCATCGACCTTCTTATTGACAGATACCTGGGTAACCATTACGTGCAGCTAGTACCGCCGACGGCTTGTGGTTAAACCCACTGTCAGTGTAGTGTCGAGTCTTTAGAGTCCTACACAGAGGGTTTCCCTGCTTCGGGTGAAACGATATAGAGGTCGTATGGTTTTACGACAGGGTTCGAACATATACGTGTACTTGTGCACAGATCATGTTCGGACGGATAATACTAGTGGGCTTTAGTTTAAGCCGGATTCTAGTATTAGATTGTTGGATTAGTTTCGTCTTATTGTATTCGTGTTTCTCGGAATACGGATAAGGGTATGTATATACGGATGAGGGGCATTCTTGTAATTTGTTCAAGATGGCTTCTAGAAGGAGACACCTCATTAGGGTTTTTATATTTTGATTAAAACATTTATGAGGTGGAGGAAATGAGGTGTTATTTGTATGATAATTGAAATATGGCTACTTGGTGACTCATGTATGACTATTGAAGCAAGCGTTGACTTAGATATTTTATGAGATATTTTGTGTGAGATATTTTAGTTTGCTTAATAGTCATAACAATAGACATATTATTTTATCATTATCACAAACACTCTCTCTTTCCTCAAGCTCTCTTCTTCTTCCTCTCAAACCCTAATTGTCTCATGTGTTGAGAATCCTAGGGTTAGTGAGACTAATCTATCCATAATCACTCTCTACTTCCTCTAAGCTACTTAGATTAGCACACTAAGCACCCTAGTTACCTCATCTTAGAGGTAGAAACTTAAGGTAGACACTCTCGGGTGGATCTTCTTCGATCCGAGGAGGCGCGATCCATACACACTCCAAGGAGCTCACAAGGAGGAGGAGGACGACAAGAACAAGAAGGACTAGTAACTGTAGGGTGTTTTTCGTCACCCCATTGAGATGGGAATACGCATCGCTTGTCAGGCATATACAGATTCCCCCTGCCTAAGGTAGACCGGGGTTTATTAATTGTGGGGATCTGAATCTTCGGCAGCCGTGGACTAAGCTGCCGTTAATTACCCCCCGCCTTTGGAGCGAAGGAACCTCCGATTGACGGGTCAACTAGTCATGCGAACTCAGTGTGCAGTGTGCGTGTATTGTATTTTGAAAGGGGTTTTTGGATATATCGAAGGTCTCGCACAGTTTACAGGGGTCCTGCTATCCGGATAAAGGGCTGGAGTCAAGGGGGCTAGCAGCCCCCTTACGGGGTGTGGGGAAGCGCCCCGTTAGAAAATTTTTTCTAACGGAGGACGTGTTTCTGGTGTGGAGTGCATGGAAAATGAGGGCTAAGGAGCGTCTTAAAGACGCGTGCATGGCACGTGGGCATTGGGCGCCCACGGGTCACGTGCGCAGCATGGGACCGCTGGTCGCCAGCGGGTCATGTGCGCAGCACGCGACCGCTGGTCGCCAGCGGGTCACATGAGCTGCACGCGACCGCTGGGCACCAGCGGGTCACATGAGCTGCACGCGACCACTGGGCGCTGAGCGCCCGCGGGTCATGTGAGCTGCACGTGGGCGCCCGCGGGTCGTGTGCGCGGCACGCGCCCGTTGGAAACACTAGCGGGAAAAGGGGCTTAGCCCCTGGGTTAGGAGTTGAACTCCCAAGGGGGCTTTGGAGTTGAACTCCTAACAGGGATTATGTATAGATTTGGAGCTAAACTCCTAAAAAGGGGGTTGATTTATGGAGTTAAACTCCAACAGATCTTGAATGGAGTTAAACTCCTAGAAATCTTTGGATTTTCTTTTGAGCCTCGGATCCTCCTGGAGTGGGATTTTTTGGAGATGGGTATCCTTCTTCTTCCTCTCTGTTGGCTAGATCTTAGGGGGAAAAGGGGAGGCGGGACTTAAAATCTCCCATTTTAGGGATTTGATGGCAGATCCGAGCCCCCCTTCAAGGGTTTTATGGTGAAAAACTATTTATTTTTGAAAAAGGAAGGGTTAAACTCTTGATTTAATTCAAAAGAAAAGAAGATGGCTTAGAACCTTGTGGAAGGAGGAGGAGGTACAAACCCTAGTTTTTTTAGAGAGAAAAAGTTATTATTGATTTTTTCATCATGTTGCTTTTATAGGCTACACACTTTACATATAGCCCCTTGGGCTTTGCCAAATGACACTTATGCCACCACATGCCTTATGTGCTTATCTCTTTTTGCAAATAAGCCATGGGGTTTACAAAATTTTGGCTTTTTGCTTCTTTTACATACATTTATTTCTATGCATATATATATAAAAAAGGAATTACATTAAACCAATTTATGACTTCATTCCTTTTGTTATGGGGCCTGTCCCTTTGACCTAGGCTTGGGCCCACTTGGCTTGGGGTTGACCCTGGGTTTTGACTTGGTCAACTGGGGTGTAATTTTCGACCCCAACAAAGTGCCCCCATAAATAAATGCACACTACACATGTGGGTCGTGTGCATGAAATTGATGGATATTTTTTCGCATGGAGGTTGACTCTGTTTTGACGACGTGGAGGTCGATGCTGCCCTTTTTGCGACGTGAACGGTCGGTGCTGCCCTTTTAGCGACTTAGATGGTCGGTGCTACCTTTTTAGCGACTTGGACGGTCGGTGTTTCCCTTTTTGCGACTTGGACGGTCGGTTCTGCCATTTTAGCGACGTGGACAGTCAGTTCTGCTATTTTAGCGACGTGGACGGTCGGTTCTGCCCTTTTTGAGACTTGGACGGTCGATGCTGCCATTTTTGCGACATGGACGGTCGGTTCTGCCCTTTTAGTGACTTGGACGGTCGGTGCTGCCATTTTAGCGACGTGGACGGTCGATTCTTCCCTTTTTGCAACGTGGACGGTCGGTGCTGCCATTTTAGCGACATGAACGGTCGGTTCTGCCCTTTTTGCGACGTGGACGGTCGGTGCTGCCATTTTAGCGACTTGGACGGTCGGTGCTGCCCTTTTTGCGACTTGGACAGTCGGTTCTGCCCTTTTTACGACATGGACGGTCGGTCCTGCCATTTTAGCGACATGGACGGTCGATTCTACCCCTTTTGCAACGTGGACGGTCGGTTCTTGATTTGACTTGCTCCGCTTCTTGCGGTGTCAGGGTTGAAGTTGACTTGCCGATTTGATATGATTTGGGTTGACATCAGCATTGCTACACTAGAATATGGTACCTGGAGCAAATCATCATTTGCCATGAGAGGATTTGGGGATTTTGGTTTTGGTTTGGCATCAGCACCGCTACACTAGAATATGGTACCAGGAGCGAATCATCATTTGCCATGAGGGGGATTTCCCTCGTTCCCAGTTTAACGACTTAGAGGTCATCTGTTGTCAGTTTAACGACTTAGAGGTCATCTGCTCCTAGTTTAAATACTTAGGGATCTTTCGGATAAAAAAATTGGAATTTTAGGGTTAGGGTCGGCATCAGCGTTGCTAACACTGGAGCACAAGTGCCAGGAGCAATTCATCATTTGCCTTTTCCTGTTGGGGAGCGATGGCTTAGGAGACAGGTTTAGGTCTCTATCATCTAAGGCTTTTCAATTTTATGAGCCGTAAGTGTCCCATAAAAGCATTTTCTCCCTACGAGTCGAAAGGATCCCGTAGGTGTATTTTCTCTTTAGGATTCGTGAGGACCCCCAAGTGTGTTTTTCCTTTGTGAGTTGTAAGGATCCCATGAAGGTGTTTTCTTATGAGTCGAGAGGATCTCGTAAGTTTTGTTCTCCTTATATATCGTGAGGACACATGAGTGGGTCTTCCCAAATAGAGCATAATTCCAAGGGCGGAGACCGGCCGCTGGACTGGTGATTGCTGTGGGGTATGGGTATGATAAGAATTATTTGAGCCCGTGGATTGTATACAGTAGTCAGTTCGGGGACCAACCGTAGGACTAGGAGAATTTTGGAAAATTGGATTTTGGTTGGAGTCTGCATCGCTACACTGGAATATGGTACCAGGAGTGACTCATCATTCGCCGTTGGGACATCCAGGGATTTAAAATTTTGGTTGGCGTCTGCATCGCTGCACTGGAATATGGTACCAGGAGTGACTCATCATTCACCATTTGGAGATTTGGATTTTGGTTGGCGTCCGCATCGCCGCACTAGAATATAGTACCAGGAGCAACTCATCATTCACCATTTGGGAACTTGGAATTTGGCTGGCGTCTGCATCGCTGCACTGGAATATGGTACCAGGAGCGACTCATCATTCGCCGTTTGGAGTTTTTTTTGCTCGATTGCTCTATCATTTCTGCTTTTCTCATCGCGAAGGTCGCGATTGCCCTATCATTTCGGCTATTTACTCGCGGTTGCCCCATCATTTTGGCTTTATTTTTCATCTTTATTTTACTCGCTGATTTTTATTGCGAGTTGCCCCATCATTTTGGCTTGCTTTTTTTTATTTTTATTTACACATTTTTTTACACACATTTTTTCTTTTACACTTCCAGTTTAACGACTTAGGGGTCGTTTGTTCCTAGTTTAACGACGTGGTGGTCCGCTCTTTTTAGAGAAAGGCAGATATCTGAGAGAATCAGGTTCCCGAAAGACTTCGGTCTCTATTTGTATGAAATTGGCGGTCGCAGTTTGACTGTTTGTTAACACGCCTTTAGACAGTTCTGTCTCTCCTGCCTTATATTGCTTTTCAACCCAATCTTTGAAGATGAAGCAGTCCTCAATAGCATGACTTATCACTTTATGATAGGGGCAATATTTGGGGTCGTCAGTCATATTCACTTCTTGCGGTCTTTTTGATTCTGGCAATTGTAGACCGTTCCTAATGGCGTCTTTGAATATTTTACGGATTTTGTCCCTTCTGAAGGAATAGACCTTATCCGGCCTTTCTTTCAGTAGAGATTCTCCTCCCTCTCTGAACACTGGCTTCCGAGGCTGGTTGGCATTAGGCCCGCTCATCCCTCGCTTATTTCGGTTAGCCGAAGTGTTGAAAGATTCAGTATCGTCGGAATTTCCGCTTTTGCGATTATCGTCCTTTCGATTTCTCCAGGACCTATTGTTATTTTGGGAATTAGAGGAGGACTCCTGTTTTGAGCGCTCCAACATTTGAATTTTCCTGGTCAGCTCTTAGAATGTTTTGAGACCCGTGGTGCATAGAAACGGGGCCATCCAATTATTGAGATTTCCGACGAGGAGGCTGACAGATTGGTCCTGCTCTATCGGCGGTTCACATTTGACGGAGAGATTGCACCATCGGGTTATAAAATCCATGCTACTTTCTTTGTTCTTTTTCTTGGTCCTTACGAGATTGGCAACGGTGATCTTATCGCTGACACTCATGAACCTTTGTCGAAACGGAGATTCCATTTGGACGAAAGTAGTAACGGAGCCATCCGGTATGCTCGCGTACTAGTCGAAAGCGATATCGGTTAAGCTATTAACGAACTGGCGGTGGAGAAGCGCATTATTGCCCCCAGTATTCCCGCATGAGGCTTTAAAGTGGGCGATGTGCTGATTCTCATTTCCCGTCCCCTCAAATCATTAGAATTTGGGGTTGACATAGCCGTCAGGAAACTCTACCAGATCATACCGAGCAGGATACAGTCTCCCACTACTGCTGATATCTTTTTGCGCTTCGGCTACCAATGTTTTGTCTTTGTTGGCAACCAAATCCATGATTTGATCTTGAGTTAGCGGGCTACTATCATCAATAGCCAAGACATTTCCCGAGATAGGATGCGACTGACTTTCATGCGGTCCGCCTATCTTTGGATTTGAGGGAATAGGCGTCGGCTGTCTCGGGACAACCTTTTTTTCAGTTCATGAGCGGAACCCTGCGCTTGATTGGGCGGCTGAGAGGCAACTTGGGTCATGAGCTGCATCATGACATTCGTTAAGTCGTCAATTTTTAAGTAGAGCTTGGCCATGTCTTTGTCTTTGCTTCTAAGCTGTTTTCGGAGCTCTTAGAGAAGTTGCTGCTCTGCGTTCTTGGGACGGAAGATTGGCTCATCTTCGCTTTCCGATCCCGACTCCTCATAAACCGAGGGATCTCTCTGCTTCTCGGCCTTACTGGAAGGGTTTTCATTACCTTCTAGAGAAGGCTGGTCTTGGAAAGTGGCAACCACATTCATGCTAGATTGGATTTGGGATGTGGTGGCCCCGTCCTTGCTCTTGCTGCGCGTGCCCACTATGTGGACCACACATCCAGCCATCTCTTTATCTTTGGCGGGGTAATCCTATTCTTGGAACCTCATGAAGTTCAGCCTAGCATGAGCCCTAGCCCTTTTGTTAGCTCTGTATATGAGCCTTTTCTGTCTTAGCTTCTCAATTTTGAAGACTTGGCGGGCATCCATTTTCTGGGAAGCCACCGTGAGTCGATTAATGAGGAGTTTAGAGTAGATACCCGATCGAGCAGTTGTCAGGGGCACCACTGGAGCTTTCCCGAGACGCCTTGTTGCTTTATTGGTGTTGATGGCCTTGCCCCCAGCTGGGGCCAAGGAAAGTCGTTCAAACATCGACTTGTGTTTGGGTTGGGGCGCCTTCGAGACCACCACATTTGGCCTCTTGTCTTTCGAGGCCGGTTTTTCTGTCGCCGGAGCTTGAGAACCTGGGATGGCACTAGCTGGCAAGAACAGAATAGAACCAAATGGTAGCAGGGGCTCCTCCTACTGTCGCCCGAGACTGGCCGGGAGGACCGTTCTAGCGTCCATCTTCATCGTGTAGAAGATAGGAGCTGTGTCGAGAGTTGAGCTTATCCTTGGAGACATTTATGCTATGTCCTAAGATTGCAATTGGAAATTGTTAACCTGCATAAATAAGCATGATTTCAGTACATACAATCAATGTATATGTTGATTGAGTTCGCATGAATGTTTAACCCGAAATATGGGAGGAAAGACCAGTCCAACCTTGTGATATTTTGTGAGATATTTGTGTGAGATGTTTCCGTTTGCTTAATAGTCATAACAATAGCCATATTCTTTTATTATTATCACAAACACTCTCTCTTTCCTCAAGCTCTCTTCTTCTTCCTCTCAAACCCTAATTGTCTCATATGTTGAGAATCCTAGAGTTAGTGAGACTAATCTATCCATAATCACTATCTACTTCCTCTAGGCTACTTAGATTAGCACACTGAGTACCCTAGTTACCTCATCTTAGAGGTAGAAGCTCAAGATAGACACTCTCGGATGGATCTTATTCGGCTTGAGGAGGCCGGCGTGGAGGCGTGATCCATACATACTCCAAGGTGCTCACAAGGAGGAGGAGGACAACAAGAACAAGAAGGACTAGTAACTGTAGGGTGTTTTTCGTTACCCCATTGAGATGGGAATACGCGTCGCTTGTCAGGCGTATACAGATTCCCCCTATCTAAGGTAGACCGAGGTTTATTAATTATGGGGATCTGAATCTCCGGCAGCCGCGGACTAATCTTCCGTTAATTACCCCTCGCTTTTAAAGTGAAGGAATCTCCAATTGATGGGTCAACTAGTCATGCAAACTCAGTGTGCAGTATGCATTTGTTTTGAAAGGGGTTTTGGATATCTCGGGGGCCTCGCAGAGTTTACGGGGGTCCCGCTACCCGGATAGCAGGCTGGGAGTCAAGGGGGCTAGCTGCCCTCTTGCGGGATGTGGGGCAGCGCCCTGTTAGGAAAATTTTCCTAACGGGGTACGTGTTTCTGGTGTGGAGTGCACGGAAAATGAGGGGTGAGGAGCGTCTTAAAGATGCGTGCATGGCACGTGGGTACTGGGCGCCCACGGGTCACGTGCACAGTATGCGACCGCTGGGCGCTAGCGGGTCATGTGCGCAGCACGCGACCGCTGGGCGCCAGCGGGTTACATGAGCTGCACGCGACCACTGGACGCTGAGCGTCCACGGGTCGTGTGAGGCGCACGTGGGCGCCCGCGGGTCACGTGCGCTGCACGGGACCGTTGGAAACACCAGCGGGAAAAGGGGCTTAGCCCCTGAGTTAGAAGTTGAACTCCCAAGGGGGCTTTGGAATTGAACTCCTAACAGGGATTATGTATAGATTTGGAGTTAAACTCCTGAAAAGGGGGTTGATTTATGGAGTAAAACTCTAACAAATCTTGAATGGAGTTAAACTCCTAGAAATCTTTGGATCTTCTTTTGAGTCTCGGATCCTCCTGGAATGAGATTTTTGGAGACGAGTATCCTTCTTCTTCCTCTCTGTTTGCTGGATATTGGGGAAAAAAGGGGAGGCGAGACTTAAAATCTCCCATTTTAGGGATTTGATGGCAGATCCGAGCTCCCCTTCAAGGGTTTTATGGTGAAAAACTATTTAATTTTGAAAAAGAAAGGGTTAAACTTTTGATTTAATTCAAAAGAAAAGAAGAAGGTTTAGAACCTTGAGCAAGGAGGAGGAGTTACAAACCCTAGTTTTTTTAGAGAGAAAAGGTTATCATTGATTTTTTCATCATGTTGCCTTTATAGGCAACATACTTTACATATAACCCATTAGGCTTTGCCAAATGGCACTTATGCCACCCCATGCCTTATATGCATATCTCTTTTTGCACATAAGCCATGGGGTTTACAAAATTTTGGTTTTTTTCTTATTTTACATACATTTATTTTTATGCATATATATAAAAAAAAGAATTACATTAAACCAATTTAAGGTTTCATTCCTTTTGTCATGGGGCCGGTCCCTTTGACCTGGGCTTGGGCCCACTTGGCTTGGGGTTGACCCTGGGTTTTGACTTGGTCAACTAGGGTGTAATTTTCGACCCCAAAAGTAACTTGAGATATAACTTTCTTACATAGTAGTTAAACCTTTTAGTTAGCTTGTTAGTTAGGGTTTAGTATTGATCCTGGAGTTTAGTCGATGTTACGAAGCATATAAAAATCGTATTTTGCAAACTCCACCTCCCCGCAAACACGCGGGGTGTGTAACATCGACTTACAGCGCGGTAGTGGATACTTGTTCTTTATCGTCACTTCGTTCAAAGCTCGGTAGTCTATACACATTCTGTATGAACCTTATTTCTTCTTCACGAGCAAAACTGGAGATCCCCAATTTGAAGTACTTAGACGAATCCATCCTTTCTTCAGAAGTTCGTCCAGCTGAGTACGGATCTCCTTCAATCCTTCAGGACTTAACCGATATGGTGCTTTGATCACCGATTGTGCATCAGGTACTAAGTCAATACTGAATTCAAGAGCTCGATTGAGAGGCAAACCTGAGATGTCTTCAGGGAATACATTCTCAAAATCTAGAACTACCTCTTGTTGGCTATAGTGTCCTCAAGGCAATTATTGTGATCACTGGCAGGTGATTATGATGATTGAGAGAGGACCTATACGGATAGAACAGTCTTACTCGAGATGATATTATGCTATCTGGTTTGTCTTTATCATCATGTACATGCATTATGTGGTATTACAGATCACTATTACATATTGATAGACACCATAGGATTCTTGCTTAACTACCAGCTTTATGATGGCGATCATATACGTTGGAGCTGGGTGTTCTATAAGCACATCCTTAAATGTCACTAGTCGCGGGAGTATCGAAACTGGGCATCAATACTCCGGAGTAGACTAGTGTGTACTTATCGAGACCTCGACGAGGGGCGGTGGCCGGTCTCACAAGCCATTGGTGTCAGTTAGTCACCTAAGATAGTATACAGGTCCTCATTGGGTTATGAGTATATTGGACGGACTCGCCGGGAATATGCTATTTGGTATTATACCTATTGTCAGATAGCAGTTCCCAGGTGACATGTGTACAGGTTAGTCTGTCGACCTGAGATCGTCATTTGTCTTGTGTGAGTTCGCACTGTGCTTTGATTACTACCCAACTACGGCTCAATGGAGTCGTGCAAACAGGTTTTAGTTGGGCACAGTCCCGAGCCACATGGAGGCAGTGAGCAGATCGTCGGTGATTCGTCTCTCCCAGTATTGGGGGTTAATGTCGCGAGATGCACGGGTGGCCATCACCAGAAATCCTTGGCCAAGGTAGTCAAGAATTACTGATTTGGATCAGTAGTTTCTCAGTTGGTGATGGGCTTCATACCGACACGAAATATCGTGTTATTAGGGGTCTGACTTTATCCACTCTCTAGACTCGATATGCGATACTCTTAGATGAACAGACCAGACTGTACGTAGATTGTCAAGGATAGGCTCAGTAGGGGTTCAGATGAGTTTGCTTGTCGGCCTTCCTTACGCTCAATACCTGGGTAACCATTACGTACAGCTAGTGCTGCTGATGTGTTTATGGTTAAACCCACTGCCAGCGTATTGACGAGTTGTTAGAGTCCCACAAAGGGTTTCCCTGTTTCGGGCGAAACGATATAGCCGTATGGTATTACGGCAGGGTTCGATCATATACGTGCACTTGTGCACGTATCATGATTCGGACAGATAATACTAGTGGGCTTTGGTTTAAGCCGGATCTTAGTTGTAACGTTTCCAAAATAATAAAATATTATTTTCGGGAATTTTTATAATTTAATATTATTTTAATAAATATTTTAATATTCCGGTATAATTAAATACAAATAAATGGGGAAAATTTTTGGAAAATTATGGAAAATTCTAAAATAGGGTATTTTATGGAATTATGCCATTTTAAAGTTTTTAAGACTAGTTATATGCTCATTTAGTGTTAATCGCGATTAAAAATCGCTAATTGGATTTTTAGCATTTTTGTGCAAAAATGTGCATATATCATTTTCCACACTTGTTATACTTGTATTACATTTCATTGCCATGGTTGTTCATTTGGGTTCACTATTGGAGTGAGAAGGAAAAGAAAAAGGAAAAGAAAAGAAAAGGAAAAAGTAAGTGGTGATGATGAGAGAGAGAGACTAGGTCAAACCCCACTTTTTTGAACCATACCCATTATTTTCCTTCTCCTTTTCTCTCCCCTCTTCATGAAGAGCTGTTGCTGCTCCTGCTCCATTTCCCTCTCTCTCCCTCTTCATGAAACCCTAGATCCACAATGAAATCAACCCCCAAACCCCATTTCCACTTCATAAAACTTGCTCCCAAGCTCACTAGCTACACATTGAACCTAGCAAGATTGGATTTGGAGGACTTTGAGCAACTCAAGAATTTTCTTGAGTTGCCAAAGAAGGTAATTTCTGCACCCCTAGTGTAGTAATTCAATTCTTATTGCATCAATACTAGTTTTGTGTCGATATGGTGTCGTTTGATGGATTTGTGAAACTTCAAGTTAGGGTTTATGTGAGATCTGAAATTAAAGTTGAAATTGAGGATTGTGGTGACCTTAGAACCCCTTGTGTGATGCTAATTTGGACCCAAACCTGAACTTGAAACCAGAATACGGAATTACGGAATCGATATCGGGGAAAACTGTGAATCTGTGATCGTAATTAGGAATTTGCCATCACCCCGAGACCCCAAAAATAAAACTGAGTTGACAGTGAGATGTGCAGGCACCATGGAACCACCACACCAAACCCTAGCCCCCAACTCCAAACCCCGGCCGCCAATTAATTCCTTCTGGCCGCAATTTGCGGCCAGAACAGGAGGAAACCGTCTCGATTTTGGTGCATGGCCCTATTTCCTCTATTCTTGACCCTGAGTATGTCTAGTTTTGACTGATTCCATCTAGGGTAAAATCTGGGTTGATTTTCCTATGTTGGTGCATGGTTTACGACTTGCTTTAGCATGGATTTTGGTATTTGGTGTTTCGTTTCTGTCGAGTGGCGTTTGGACGTCAACGACAAGTGACTAGTGAACGTGTTTACATGCGAGACGATAGGTTTTTACCTATGCGAGTAGCGTGTGCTATTTTGGTTTCCGATATGATTTTCATGTGCTTTAGCGTTGTGATATACTTGTAGGTACCCTACGAGATGTTAAGGCAAAGAAGATGAAGATAATGACATCGGCATTGGCATACGAGAAGCAAGGTGAGTAGATTATATCTACGGGGAGAAGTCGGGTGGATGGCGTATAGCACCCCCGCAGTCCGTGGTGATGTATACGAATACGTATACACACATATATTTATTATGTGTTGTTTAAGATTATTGATGGTAATAATGGTATTATTGGTGATAAGGATGTATTGGTTTAGTATAGTGCGAAACCCTAGAGTAGTGGTTTCACCCACACATACACGTACACATATACTTGCATGCATTCTTTCATTTATCTGTGCGCATATAGAGGTGTGTATATCTACACATGGGTATGGGACTATGTGTTCATATACGGGATTGAGGATGATACATGGGATTCAGATGAGTCGATGAGGTTTGATTGAGGCCGTGAGATTCGGCGATATGACAGGGTTCGTTTTTGTGATGTGATATGATGGTAGTGATACCGGATATGTGATGAGATGAATGTGATATTGACCCGTACCCAGCTATTGGGATGCCGTACGACAATTTACCGTACGAGCTTTATATTGATGTTAGATCCGCACTCATGACTCGAGGAGGTTATATGATATACTGTATCGTACGTGATACTATTGAGGCGAGATCATCGACTATATATATATGTATATCGACTCAGATTTAGGTGGTTTCCATACCCCTCCCGATTGACTTGATTGTTGGGTTCGTAGTTCGCATAGTAGGCGTTAGACTAGACCCGAGTCATACCTATTTCAAAACTAACGAATCGGGGATATTTTAAAGATAGGCAGAAGGGTTTATACGGATATTTTCAAACGACGCATCTTTTCTTAAAACACCGTAGCCCTTATTTTACCAAAAGCCTTGATTCGTCTTATTTTAAAAAGGTAAGGTTGCATGATATATCTATTGAGGCAGGTTCTTTACTGTTGCGTTGATTATTCGATTCCGCATATTCATGCTATTTACATTGCATCGCTTGTATTGTTGATATATTTCATTCATGCTGCTAGGACACCAGCACCATTATCGATGATGCGTATGTTCCACGTACACTTGTTTGCCAGCTCACACACTTCATCATCGATAATTGCCATGTCACTACACTGTAGTACTGTTGGATTCAGTGTATGTTGCTTACATTTCTTTACATGTCGCATACATCATGCTTTTTGATTATACGCATTGAGATATGTTGTTTCCATGATATTTCTGGTTTTTGGGAACCGTGGGTGTTTCAAAAGGAGAATATGTAATTGTTTTAAAACCCGGTTACCCTTGATATGATATTTCAGTGCGTCCACCATGTGTTTTCTCGGTGCTGAGAGCGATATGTGAAACCCGATTCGAGGAGGCGGATGAGGCCGATTGCGGGTACATGGTGGACCCGGTATGGTTCCCCGGGGCAAGAAATGCTTTTCGTGGAGTAGACGATGAGCCTGGCAGGGTGGCGAGTACCTACCGGTGATTGGTTGGACCTGGCGGTTATCCGGAGGATACTGACCAGAGTCGATAGATGGATATGGGCGTACTGCCGGGGCCGAGGGCCGATACCGCAGACAGAGCCCGTGGGCCGATCCGGACTGACGGAGCCCGATATATGAGGATTTACGTGCCGATGCTGGGCACAGTTTTCATGATGTTTTCGAGTGTCGATGCTGGGCACTCCGGTTCCATGATTTTGACGTGTCACGAGGGACACAGATGGCTTATATCCTCATATTATTCCCATGCTCATGCTTTATGATATTTACATGCATGATGGTTATTGTCATTGGGTGACGAGTGGATGGGATCCACGTGTATGCAGATTTTGATTACATTGATCATACCTCACATTTATGATATGCTATTACCTGAGGCACTGACACGAGCACTTGGCACTACACTCATGCATAGAGATTACCTTGCCAGTTTAGCATGCTTCAGACTTATTCATATTGAGGTTTATTTATATCTGATCGTATTGACCTAGGATGGGTCATGCTTTCGATCTCTGCTTGTAGATATTTTCTATTCACGAGTTGGCAACTCACCCCCGTTGTGCCACAGTTCTTGCAGGTTTTGCCGTACAGATTCCATAGCGGCATTTCTGGTACACTGCTTCCTTATGGGTGACTTGCTTGGGTAGGTGGGTTCTTTTGTATCAGAACCGCCATTGTTCATGTATTATTCATTGTATCTAGAAATTCCATCAACCAAAACTTGTATATTGTTTCAGACTTAGAAAACAGCGTTGTATTATTTCGACCTTAGAGTCGCGCTTGTAGTATTACGGTTTTCTGGCTGTTTTGAGTTCTTTTTGGGTTTTGATCCTCGCCCTTGGCGTTGTATATTATTATTGCTTGCGTGGTTGTGACCGTCGATTGACGAAGAGCTAGCTCCCGCTTGGGGATGCCTTTTATCATTTCATATATATTATTCTTGTTGTACCCCGTTCGGGGCCAATTTTTACAAAGGAAACTCTGCCGAAATTTTCAGGAAAGCTTACACATTTTAAAAATACATATTCGGCTTAGTTATTTAAAAACTTTGATTTTCGAAACATAATTTCTTACTTCTTAAAACCAGTTTTCCTTATTTACTCTTTAAATGGTTTTAGATTTCTGGGCTTTTGGCTTACTTGGATCAGATGGGGTCCTATAGATTTCATATGGTTTAAGGGCCAGTCACGTGCTCTTTCGGGTCGTGACACTAGTATTATATTATTGGATTATTTTCGTCTCTTTGTATTCGTATTTTTTGGAATACGGATACGGGTATGTATATACGGATGAGAGGTATTCTTGTAACTTATTACAAGGTGCTTCTTGAAGATAACACCTCATTTTAGTTTTAATCATTTTGGTTAAATGGTTAAATGAGGTGGAGGGATGAGTTGTGTTGTGGCATTAAATGAAGTATGGCTCACTTGGTGACTCATGGGGTGACTCATGGTTTATTATTGTGACATGCTTGATATTTGTGAAGTGAATTATTGGTTTGCTTTAAGTGATTCTTCACACAAAAAGACTTAGCCATTCTTGAGAGAATGCTATGCTCTACACTCTCATCTCCTCAAGCTTCCTTCTTCTTTCTCAACCCTTAATGTCTCATGTGTTGAGAAAGCTAGGGTATTTTGAGACAAATCAATCCATAATAACTCTCTACATTCTCTAAGCTATCTAGTTTAGCTAACTAGGTACCCTAGTTACCTCGGTATTGAGGTTGGAGCTCGAACTATAAATCCTTAGGTGGATCATCTTCGATGGAGGGAGACCGGAGGCCAAACTCGATCCATGATGCCTCAAGGAGCTTAGAAAGATGGTAGAAGACCGAAGGACTCGGATCATTCTATATAACCATTCTAACTCCTCTTTAGTTTGCTAGCTTATAGGTTTATGGTAGATCCGGGTTATCGGGTTGTTCTAGCGCCAGTTTATAAAAATTTTGTTCCGCAAACGGTTATGGTAGATGGTCAGGGCGCTGGCATAACCCAACATGGTATCAGAGACACGCCATAAACCAATACTAGCTAGTTTACACAAGGTTAAAATATCGATCGACCAATTTTTCCGAATCGTATTTCCATTTGGTCATGCTTGCTGTCGTTTTTTTAACCTGTTCAAAAAATATTTCAGAGTGTCTTAAAAATACATGCAGGCATTTATAGGGCACCAGAAGAAATTCGAGCACCTGAACCCATAACCTTGCCGCGGAACCGCTGCATACCATGCCCATTGTTCGCGGTTCCGCGGCCGTTTCGTGGTTGTTTTGTGCGAAATTTCATCTGGCACTCTATTTGATGGAAATATGATTTTTGGAATGCATGGTTTTGGCCCAGATTTGTTTGAGTGCTGGTTTGCATTTGGGGCCAATTTGGAAAAGTTTAGTTGATTGAAATTTTAAATGTGTGTTTATCAGTGCATACATTACTATCTGCGACCGTGAATTTCATTCGAGCGGTATAACCCGTCTAGCTGCTATATGTTCTTTTAGACAGGTTTGCGAACATGAAATTCACGTTGATGTTCTGTGTTGTGCTAAGGTTGTGGTTGGATTGTCGTGGTGGATAGCTTATGGTGCAATGGTAGTAGTACAGTTGAGATTCATTTCTACATTTGATATTGTGGGGCGAGCGTCCGACATGTGGATAGCCGTCTCTGCCAGTTTTTATATTATTTGTTTGGGGCACGACCGGGTTGAGGTCGATGTTACCCTTGTACATATTTATTTTCATTTTCTGTACTAGGATTACCCCGCGGTAGAGTGCTCGAATAGCCAGATTCTAGAGAGCAAAGGGCCCGCATCTCATGGCGTTGAGATGGAGGGGGCCTTACTCTAGAATTGGCGGGCTATTCTACGCATTCGTAGGGGGTACAAGTTGACCCACGGAGGGGTGCTCAAGTTACCGGATTCCATGAAGTGCTGGGTGACCCATTCACTTTGTTGATTAGGGTTGCCTCACTTCTGGAATTGGCAGGTAACTTGTCGCGCTCGTAGGGGTCCAGATTTTCATTACACAGGCTATCCACACGACAGGGAACGTCGGGTCTCATTTGCGGCTCAAATGAAACCCGAGGCTCCAAGATTATCCACCATTTTGTGTTGCTTGCTGAGATTCTGTGATGTTGCTTATATCATGCATGGGATGAATGTTATATATATATATACTAGTAGATGTTGTATCTGTTTTGCATCCGTGCTAGTCCAGCCCCCGCTCTGCAGTTAGTTAAGTAACCTAACGGTGCATGATGGGACCCGTGGCGAATGTAGATGGAATATACGTACATTGTATTTTCGTTCTTTTCTGGTGTGATATGGTTTAATTGATAGGACTGCATTAATTCCAATTAATGCAAGGAAAACAACCTATATGATGTTGTTGGAACCAAGTTTATAAAAAAACTGATATTACAGACGTTTCCTTTTGCTTTGCACAGTGATATTCGGTTCTGAATATCCAGCACCTCATTCGACGATGCAAGAGCCGAGATCCCTTTATAGGGAGTGACCTCTTGGGCAAAAGTTTACGTCAGTATAATAACTTCACTATAGTCGATTCTTTTACTTTGCATCGTGGTATTCAGTTAAGAATATCCTGCACCTCATTCGATGAGGAAAGAGCCGAGATACCTTCACAGGGAGTGACTTCTTTAGCAAAATTTTGCGCCACTATATATTTGTAAAACCACTCGGTTCCTTCAACGATATCAAGTTCATTACGTTAAAGGGTTTTTCGCCAAAAACCAGTCGTAGCCCTCCATCATTTCCTACGAGTAGTATTTAGTATTCGTGCTGCGTTTGTTGACTCCGTTAAGGCGTAGTGTACGGTAGCTAAGTGGTGCTTGTTTGTAGCAAACGAAGCAATTGGTTAGGACAGTCATGCGGCCTTGTTAACTCCATCAAGGGCTCATGCGAGTGGATTTAATGCAATCAAGATAATGACGGGTTGAACTTGACTAGGACTCTTTGATTTGTTGACTTCGTCAAGGTCACTAAGGTCCTAGGGGTAAAAACCACATCGAGGGTTTCAAACATACAGGAAACTTGCCAGGCATGCGCATACCTTCTGGAGTGTGGTGACTTGAGTGGCTTCCATTAAGTTATCATGCAATGATAGTTGGATCTCGATTCCCACTGATGAGTAGGTGTTACTCCTCGGATTATTTTAGATGATCCCGACTAATTCTCCTTTTAGGGTTTGAAGAAGAATTCGAGAAAACAGTGGGAGCCATTCTCATTAGATAAAATGATTAACCAATCTAATCTAGGTTAGAGTGCACGCTGGGTGTTTCTTTTCTCTCTCTCTCTCTGGCAGCGACCATGGCCTGACTTTAAAAACTCATGAACCAAGTTAACCGAACCTTCTTAAAAACACTTTGGCTTTTGGATTGTCATTTAGTCGCATATATCATTGCCGCTCCTACACCCCCTTTGCATTTCTCCAGAACACTCCGTATTACTATGAAGATCCATATTTATTGGATATTCCATCGTATAGTTACATACGAACTCGAAGGAACTTGTTCCAGTTCGAGGATGGATTCTGGTTCTGGAGAAATTGAATAGGATTATTCGGTTGTCTTTTCCATTTACCTTCTCTCAGATTGCAAGGGCTCTTACTATTAGGAGAGTACACCTATTGCGCTTATTGGATAGTCTTCTTCCAAACCATAGGCATGTGCCAAAAGGTAGGGAAGGAAGAAAACCAATTAGTCTAAGTGTGGTGTACAGAAGGTAATAAGTAAAGACATATAAAGTGATTAGAGTGAGGGCAAAAGAAATTGCGACTGCTATCATTCACGACGAATCCGCGTATATCTCTGCCACTCCTACCCCCCCTTTGCATTTTCTCCGGAACATTCTGTATCACTACGAAGATCCATATTGATTGGATATGCCATCGTATAGTTACATACGAACTCGAAGGAACTTGTTCCAGTCAAGAATGGTTTCTGGTTCTGAAAAAATAGAATAAGAATTATTCAGTTGTCTTTTCCCTTTACCTTCTTTTAGGTTGCGAGAGCTCCTAGTATCAGGAGAGTACACCTATTGCGCTTATTGGATAGACTTCTTCCAAATCTTAGGCTGGTGCCGAAGGGTAGGGAAGAAAGAAAATCAATTAGCCTAAATGTGGTGTACAGAAGGTAATAAGTAAAAACATATAAAGGGATTGGAGTGTGGGCAAGGAAGTATACGGTTATTGTCATGAATATGGATAGTGGAAAAGGCATTACTAGGAATACCCGGGTACCCCTTCAAAACATTTTCATGTTTCAATTTTACTGTGCGGTGTTAAGTGAAAACTGTTTTCCCAGTTAGATTCTAACTCCAGGGTATGTATTTACCAGACTTGATTCTCACATCTGTATGGCGTTACAGATGATGAGTGGGAGTAGAATATTAGGAATTGGGTGAATATATCCTCAATATATCGTAATTCTTTATAATTGGTGATATTTGAGGAAATCACCTGGGTTTCGCCTGACGACAAATTTTTGGTTTTGAATATCCGTCGTTATGCACCAATTTCAAACTGATATATCTGTACGTTTATTTTATAAAGTGAGATATAACCTTTTGAAATTATGTCTATCATATTTACCTATATCAGTTGATGGTTAGGTAAGGTGCATTCAACAACGGTGTAAATCTTCTTAACCATAGTACAGTTTTCAACCTTCGACGCACAAGTTTAGAGTTGTTAAACTCAGTGGACTTATACAAAGTATTGTATGTTGTCCGATGTCCGTTAAGACAAAGTGGTTGGTACTCATACTATATTTTGTTTACTCACGACTTCTCTAGTTTTAGACAAGTATTTCATTGAAATACAAGGTCCAAATTTTGAGAAGTTATAGGTATAAGAATAAGGTAGAGAACCATATATTGCAAATATCAGGATTCTTAAAGGTGATCGAAGATGTAGATACTTGTGTTTGATATTCCATTGTAAGTAATAATTTTGAGAACTTGCTTCTCTTTCAGGTTACTGATACGTGGATGTATTCCTGGATGAGTAATGTTGTATGGCCTTCTTCCATTTGGTTGATATGCACTGGAAACGGCTGCACGATTTTTGAATCTGGTTCCAATTAAATTAGTGTCTTTGTTTTTATGCATTATCTTAACGATGTTAAGGTATATGGAGTTGTCCGGCTGATATTTAAAACCAGAATTTGGACAAACTCAAGGCACGTTTCAGTAATGGCAGTTTGTGGGTTATTCCGGGCTTTGACGAGGGATAACATTATACCATCTGGAAGATCAATAGTTATATTGTTCTTGACTCGCCACAGTTTTAGTAAAATGGATTCTTTTCAGAAAATATTAGTAGGAGTATGGTAGAACTAGAAGTGATTCCAGAACCACAAACGATTACTGAAAATTTAGAAGAACTTAAAGATTCAAATAGTTTCGACGATCTATTAGCCACTCTGCAGATTTGGTGGGTAACCTCAGGCACCAGAGAGGTACTTCGGTCTCCTCAATGTCCGTGACAGGCAGGTTTTTGATTACCCAAACTTGCCACTATTGCTGTTCTAGACTATGAGGTATGGCAGGAGGATGAGTATAACGTCGTTCTAAACTAGCTTTAGAAGTGTACGTGTATATGACTCTGCTAGAGGGTTGTTATAGTCAGTGGAAGCAGCGGAAGCATAGTGGGTAAGTAGCTTATGTCTATTTATAGACTAAAGCAGGTATAGCGGAGATAGATCATCTAGTTTTGATGTGACAGTCATACAGTTTAACTTCATCAGAATAACAGATGGATCTGGTAAGAAAATAGTAGGGAGTGATGTCCTGGTATTTGGATGACATGCACTTAATAGGAAGAGATCTTCCTATACTACGATCGGTTATACTGTAGTTGTCACAAGGTATTTCTCTACATAGGATATGGATAAAATATCAGGGATTCTGGTGAATAAATCTATGGTTTTAAATCTAGATTTGGGAAGTGTCCCAACTCGGGTACTTTGACACTATTCTAAAGTGTTTTAGAATGGACGACTCCTGGCGTAGCGGTGTTACCTAGCACGGCAGTAAGGTTTCGGGAGGCATCGTCCATGCCAAATTAAAATTTTGCCGTTCTAGCTAAGCCTAACCCTAGAATCGTATACTAGAAATCGACGGAAAAGTAAATGCAAACACTTTGCAAGTAAAGAGAGTAAGGAATACAACCTTTGTAGACTGATCCTTCACTTCAATAGCTCCGTGTAGTTGTCCCTTCGCTGCGATCATGAACTCCGGACTCTAGAGAGGCTCCCTTGAAGAAACGAACATGCTTGCTTCGAAGACTTCAAGGCCGAAGACGATCTACGTCGAGGAGACACTAACCCAAGCTATCTCTTCACTAATTATGGAATTAGTGAAGCAGCAAACACCCTATACTAAATGGCAAGTAGTAGAGAATGATGAAGTAGGAAGTGGACTCACTTTAGATTTGATTTTCTCACTCATTTTCTCACATCTCCATTGAAGCTAGAAAGCTTTGAGGAAGAAGAAGAAGATGAAGAAATATCTCATATGATAATTATCCAAAGGATAATGGAAACCATGGTGAGTTAATATCATATATTAACCTTTGTAGAGAGTTAACCATGGCTAGGTTTAATTGGTTGGGTTTATAAATATCTTAAGGCAAAACAAAACTTGTAGACTTTAGTCAATGCAAATCCAAGCTTCTCAAAGCTTCTTGCCATGACAAAAGACTTTAGTTTTGAATTACTTAATCATTTAAAACCCTAGGATTAAACCAAGCATGGTGTAAGTCATACACACACCCAAGTTGCATGTATCATCAAACATGACACAAAACATGTACACAAAAATATATCACATATATTCAATACGCACAAAATGAGAAAAAGAAATCATAAGTGAACTTAATATTAGTTAATGTAATGTAATATATCAAATATATAATTATACATTAAATTATCAAATCAACAATTGATTTAATAATCCGGCTATATTACATATTGTTAGTTATATGTATGCCCTAGAGGCCATTACTGTACATACGATGTATATTGTAATGGATGCTTGGACATATATAGGGAGGACTTTCTTGCTCGACATGATAGTATGCTATCTGGTTGTACTTTATTTTAACATGTACTCTGATTGTCTCTATGTTACATGTTGATAAAGCCCTTAGGATATGTACTCGACTACTGGGACTATGATGAGATCATACTAGTGGGGCTACGGTAGTCGACGAGTACATCCTATAACTGTTTTTAGTCGAGGGTGTATCGAGACAGGGCATCGATACACCAGAGTAGACTAGCGTATACGCATCTTGACCCATATGATGGGTGATGGATGATCCCATATCCATCGGTGTTTGACATCAAGGATGGTGTACGGGTGCTTAGTAGAGACTGGGTACACTGGACGGACTCGCCGAGAACTCTCAGATGGTATTATACCTCACGTCAGATGGCAGTTCTCCGGTGACACCGGTACAGAGTAGTCTGTTGACCCGAGATCGTCATAGAGTGTTGTGTGATTCCCACTGTGCTTTGATTTCCATCATACCACGTCCAAGAGGGCGTGCAAAAAGCTTTTGGGTACAGTCCCGAATCACATAGAGGCAATGAGCGATATGAGGGGATTCGTCTCTCCCGGTATAGGGAGTTGATGTTGTGCTGTGTTCGATTGGCTATAACTGGAAATCCCTGGCCAGGGTTGCTGAGATATACTGGTAAGTGTTATCAGTAGTTTCTCGAACTGTTATAGACCTCATATTGACACGACTTATCAAGCTACTGGGGTCTGACGTTTACCACCCCTAGGTGAGATATGCGACATATCAGATGACGAGACCGGACTGTACGGGAGTGTTACTGATTGGATTCGCAGGAGAATGTACATGCTTGCTTGTTGATCTTCTAATCGCTCAATACCTGGGTGGCTGTTACGTTTAGCTGACCACTTGCAGATTGTGGGTGTTTGATATGATCATCACCTACTGCCGGCGTATTGATGATTCTTTAGAGTCCTACACAGAGGTTTCTTGGTTCAGGCAAAACAGAGTAGGAGCACATATATAATATGTGCGGGACCGAGAACAATACGTGTATGTGATACCGTATTAGATTCTCGCGATATGAGATATCGGTCGGGTATATGTGATATAGCCGGGTCATCGGATCAAGTGTTGATTCGATGAACTGATTCAGATTATATTAGTCGGTTATTTGTGAAGTAGCCGGATTATCGGATCAAGTGTTGATTCGATAATTTAATGTATAATTATATATTTGATATATTAAATTACATTAACTGATATAAGCTCACTAAAAGATTCTTTTTCTCACTCGGGTAATACATTGATATATATGCGATATATGTTAATTGTATTATTTTATTTTGTTACAATAAATATTATATATGTGATATATAATATTGTAACATGATATGGTTATTAATGCAACATGTTTTGTGGAGTTTAATTGAGGTTAGGGTTTGGACTAGCGTTAAGCAAGCATGAAGCTTTCAAGAAGCTTCTTGAAGCTTTGACTTTGACTTTGGATATTTTGTATGGATATTTGCTTAACTCAACCCAACCCTTCACCATAGTTAACTCTCTACATGGGTTAAGACTTCATTCTTAACCCATGGTTGCATTTCTAACCTCACCATGGTTTTCATTATTCATCACAAAAGAAAATGATCTTCTTCTTCCTTCTTCTTTTTTGATGGAAAAGCTTTCTAGCTTTTTCAAAGGTGATGAAAATGAGTGAGAAATAGAAAACAAATAAGAAATAAAATCCTACTTCATCATTCTAATCTATCCTAGCCATTTAGATTAGGGTGTTCACTTCATTTAGTGAGTGAGAGCTTGTGTTAATGAAACTTCAAGGTAGATCATCTTAGTTATCGAAGATCGGAAGTAAGCTTGCATCTTTCTCCTTGTGGAGCCTCTTGAGAGTCCGGAACTTGATGATCGCAGCGAAGGGACCTCAACACGGAGATTTAGAAGTGAAGGACCGGATCTACAAAGGTTGTAATCCCTCTCACTTAGTGTTAAAGTGTTTAACATGCTTGTTTTCGCCTAATCTCTAGTTTAAAGATCGTGGTTAGGGTTGTTCGGCACGTCTAAATTTTAAATCGGGCATGGTTGATGCCTTATAGAACCTTGTGAGAGTGCCTAGTAACCCTACAGTGGTATCAGAGCCAAGCTAGAGTTTTAGGAGAAGTCTAGACGAAATTTAAAGTCCGATCGAACCCCGAAACCCCGACACGAACCCCTTCTCTGGAAATTTTTAAAAATGTTGATTTTTTCGTATTAAAAATACTCAGAAAAATAAGCAGGAAAATCTAAGAATTACTGTGAAGTACGGACCACCAAAGTGATCACGTGACCGCGGAACTGCGGCTAAACCGCGCACGTGGCCGCGGTTCCGCGGCGGAATAGTGACATTGGGGCCCACTACTTCACAGTATTATTCCTGGGTTCTTTTGCATAATTCTGGGAATTTTTAATTCCACTCAAGTGTTGAGTTATCTGGGTTGTATTGGGAACTCGTTGATTCGATCGGAAAGTAAAACTTCGTTTAGTTTGTCCGGGTAGTTTTATAGAACGTGTTAAAAAGTTCAAACGGATATCAATAACTCACTTTTTCCCCTGCCGGAAAATTTCCAAGCGTTGGATTTTTCCGTAGTTTAAGAACGTTCTAAGTCGTGCAAGTAACGCGGTGGACCCTCTAGAAGACAACAAACCTTAACTCGATTATGTGACCGTCTTGAACTGCGTCTGAACCTTAGGGTTTGGGGCAGTACGGCGTGCCACATGTGAGGCGTTGGCTTGACCCTTCTACGGCTGGACCATTGGTACTGTGGTATGTGATGGATGTTTTAAAACTAATTTCAAGTGTTGAGAACTATTTGGGAGAACTTGGGTGTTTGATTATTCGATCGGAAAGTTTAACATTGTATATTTATCTGGAATGTGATACAATATTTGGAATCTACATGTAGTTATGAGATAACTAATTTGAATGTTATAAATCTAGCAGTTTAGTCTCAGATGATCGGTTGCCACGGAATTTTGATGTGATCAAAAGTCCGACGCAATCACGTAGCGTACGCGGATACTCACCGGGTAAACTTAATAGATAACCACGCCCCATAGCCCCGACCAAGTGACTGTAGGAGAACCCCGTCGCCAAAAGCACCCGTTCGGGTGCTCGCGGCAGCGGTGTTCCGTCTTAGTGCACTTCATCGACGGCATCCGGGGGTGCGGCCGTCTACTAAAGTTTGCGACGAGCATTCGATCAGGATGTCGGGAATCTTGTTGAATTGCCCGACTTGATATTGAAAAGAGTTTTCGATAATCAGACTAAAATGCGGAGTTTATAATTGTTAGGCATGCGATGTCTAAGGAATTCATTTGGTTAGGCATGCGATGTCTAAGCTGGTTGCGGATTCCAACTGTTGTAGTTTTACACTTTCTTTTCTGTGACCGTAAGCGTAGTATGTGGTGTATCGCCGGTTTCGTTGCTATACATCAACGACAATCGGGATACGCATACTTGCTTACGTTGATGATATGAGATATTATGTGTTGCTGTGATATGTTATATTGGATCGTCGTGTTCTAAATAGCCGGGGGTTTTATGTGAGATGAGAGTTTTTCTTTTTCATTCATGTAAAATTCTTTGTATGTAATATTCTTTTATTGGGGTACTTTCGGGCTGAGGATGATGTCACCATTGTATATTATTTACTTTTCCGCATTAGGTAGACCCAAGGCGGGGAGCACAAGTAACTGGGTTCTAGGGTCCAGTGGGAGACCATCTCGAGGCATCGAGACCGGGTCTCCTAACCTTAGAATTGGTAGTGTTGCTTGCCGCTCTCGTAGGGGTCTAGGGATGTGGGTTTGGCTATTCATCGCTACCGTGGAATCCGTGTTTTATACAGGCTCGTACTAAAACACAGACCTTCTAGTATATCCAATATTTCATATATGTTTCTTCTGCTGCAATGTTCTGTGATGAGATCATATTACTGCCTGAGACGAATGTTTATATTATATATATATGAGATATATGTTATATTGTAGATTTCGTTTCAAATGCAATGCTTGTGAAGCATAATAAAATGGGACTTCATTAATGAGATTAATGAAAACTAAAAGAAACCTAAAGATATTGTAGAAACTTGTTTAAAAACTGGTAGCTCTAGTTCTTGTTTTGCATAGCGGTGTTCCTTGTAGAACATCCAGCACCTTATTCGATAAGGAAAGAGCCCAGATCCCTTCACCGGGAGTGACCTCTTTAGCGAAACTAGCAGATGCTACAAACTCGATTTGTCTTTTGATTATTTCTATAGTTTTTGCTTTGGATAGTGATATTTGTGAAATATCCTGCACCTTATTCGATGAGGAAAGAGCCGACGATCCTTTTACCGGGAGTGACCTCTTTAGCAAAACTAGAAAAGGCCTAAAAAACATTCCATTTAAAATCACTCGATTCTACAACGATATCAAGTTCATTACGCAAAGGGTTTTCTTAAAAACCTGTCGTAGCCCTCCGTCATTTCAGATAAGTACTTCATAGTATTCATGCTGCGTTTGTTGACCTTGTCAAGGCGTAGTGAGAGGTAGCTATTTATGCTTATCTGTATAAGCATATGATGCGATTGAGTTAGGGTAGTCGTGTGACTTTGTTGACCTTGTCAAGGGTCATGCTGGTGGGTTTAATTCAATCGGGAAATGACGGGTTGAACTTGACTTGCGGTCTATGGTTTGTTGACCTTGTCAAGGTCATAGATCGCTCGGGGCAAAATATTATTGGGAATTTCAAGTGTTGAAATTTGCAATGAGATTGCATACCTTCTATGAGATAGTTGGATCCCGATACCCGCTGCGAGTAAGAGTTACTCCTGGGAGAGTTTTACACATTACAATTAGCCGATTAGGTAGGT
The DNA here is from genome assembly GCA_030015575.1 of Agapanthus africanus. Taxonomy (NCBI): domain Eukaryota; kingdom Viridiplantae; phylum Streptophyta; class Magnoliopsida; order Asparagales; family Amaryllidaceae; genus Agapanthus; species Agapanthus africanus. Next base: position 98,518,493 of record CM057350.1, on the reverse strand, counting down.
GTCTAGAAAAGTGTTAACGAGCTTACGCCCCTGGGAAAACGAGCTTTACTTTAATTAGGTCTGTGCGAAGCACGGGGAACCTCCCTCAAAGTACCGGCACTGGCCTGGCTGAAAGATTGGCGAACTTATATAGTGTAATTAATCCCGGCTAGTCTTTCCTTTTAGGGTTTGAAGGAAGATTTGACTAAAACAGTGGGAGACATCCTGATTAGATAAATTGATAACTAATCTAATCTTGTAAAAACGCACGCTGAGTGTTTTCTTCTTTCTCTCTCCAGGTAGTGACCATGTCACGCCTTAATCAAGATAATAATACGGATGTATTGACCGAACCCGCTTGTTATACTGCGCTAGGGAACGTTGGTCCCGCTCCAACTTATAATTGTTATAAGACAGAGCAGGAAATAGGGGATTACCAGAATTCCCGTGCCGCCCAAACGAAGAAAGTGCATGCTAATGCATCTTCTTCGGGTGTGTTCATTACACAGAACTGTTTCTCAATATTCTTTACGTCCTGGGTATTTGATACCGGATCAGGATCCCACATATGTAATTTGTTACATGGGCTACAGATAGGTAGAAAACTGAGAACGGGTGATAAGTTTCATGAGATAGGAAACGGTGCAAGTGTTGCAGCCAAATCTGTTGGTAGTTATCACCCTGTATTACCAGAATACATTGATTCTGAACGAATGTTATTAGATACCGAACCTGATATACAACATCATATCAGTCTCTTTATTAGTAAAGAAGGATATAATTTTGTATTGTTGGATAATGTTTTGAACATTTCCTATATCAAGAGTTGATCGGTTCAGGCACGTTATCTAAAAGCATTGACGTTCTAAATCAAACCACAGTTCTTAGTATACAAAACACACACAAGAGGAAGGGTTCAGAAATGAACGAATTCTTCTTGAGGTATTGTAGACCGGGTCATATCAATGTGACCCGACTAGCTGAAGTTATATTAAGATGCATATTTAAATTTGTTTGAACTTACATCTTGTGAAACTTGCCGGTCATGTCACAAAGATAAGATGACCACATCTCTGTTTATTGGAAACAGAGAAAGAGTTAGTAAACTCTTGGGATTGATACATGCTGATGTATGAAGGTCCCCTGTCTACACATACCAAGACCGGTTCTTTGTACTTCATTAAATTCTCTGATGATCTCTCAAGATTCAGACATGTGTTCCTGTTGAAATACAAGTCCGAAGATTTTGAAATATTCACAGAATATAAGTTAGAAGTAGAGAACCAAATGTTAGGTCCACGTTACCTCTCCCGGTACTTTCGGGGTTGCGGAAACGGTAAAACAAAATTTTTTCTAAACTTTGTAACATGGACCGTAAAAGCTGGATCTTTGCTAAACAATACACTAGCATCCTAACTAGAGATCTATCTGCTCGGTTAGGGGTTATACCTCAACTTGAACTCCTTCTCTTCTTGTTGTTCTTCTCCTTGCTTGCTTCGAGGCTTGATCCGGACTTTGGTCACCTCCGCGGCCTCCTTGAGTCGTAGACGATCCACCCGAGAGATGTGCACCGAGCTCCACCTCGCTTTCGAGATAACTAGGGCAAAGAGATTGCTAGTCTAAAAGCCCTAGGTTGTGTAGAAGTGATGAAGGGATGGATTTGTCTTTGTGAAATCTTTATCTCTCAACACATGAGATCAAAAGATCAAAACAAGAGGAAGAAGAAGAAGAAGGAGGAAGGTTAGCAACCATGGAGCTTTTCTTTTCTTCTCACTTGAAAAGGCAAGAGAGAGAATGAGAAAGAAAATTATGATCCAAAGGAAAAGTAACCATGGTTGCAATAATGTAAAAACAACATCATTACTAATCCCATCAAGATTAAGTTTTGATGGCTACATTGAAATGACCATTATCACAATCCAAAAGAAAAAGAAAAAGAAAAGAAGAGTGTAGATCCCTCTTAAAAGTCAATGGTCAACATGGTCAACCGGTCAACAAAGTCAAGAGAGGTCAACAGGGTCAAATGGTCAATGCAATTAGCCATCATAAAATTATCACTAATAGGATTAGTAAATGATGTCCGCGGCTCATAATGGTTTTGACCAAACGAACTGTCAAAACCCTAATGAGTCCGCCACAAAATGGTTTTGACCGAATCAACTGTCAAAACCCTAATGAGCCTGCCGCATAACGGTTTTGGCCGAACCAACTGCCAAAACCCTAATGAGGCACCTCCTCCTTCATCGCTCCCGAAAACTGTGCATACACACCTGCATCCGTATTCCGTAGAATGCGGATGCACAGAAGACAAAACAAATCCATCCATGCAATACTAGGATCCGGCTTAAACCAAAGCCCACTAGTATCGCCTGCCCGAACACCATACGTATACAAGTATACGTAAGTGGTCGTAGCCCTGCCGTAAAACCATACGGCCTCTACACGTTTCGCTCAGTGCAGGAAAACGCTCTGTGTGGGACTCTAAAGACTCGACACTACGCCGGCAGTGGGTTTAACCACAGACCGCAAGCGGCACTAGCTGTGCGTAACGGTCCCCAGGTAGATGTCGATAAGAAGGCCGATGAGGTAAACCCATCCGAACTCCTACTGAGTCTGTATGTGACAATCTCCGTACAGTCCGGTCTGTTCGTCTGATACATCGCATGGCGGGCCTAGGGGGGCGGTAAACGTCAGTCCCCTAATAGCGGTACAAGTCGTGTCGGAGTGAAGCCCAGAACATCCTGAGATAACACTGGAAACCTACCAGTATATCTCGCTTGCCCTAGCCAGGGACTACTCGTGTAATGGCTCTCCTAGACACAGCGCGATGTCAACCCCCAATACCGGGAGAGACGAATCATGTCTAATCGTCACTGCCTCCAAGTGCTTCGGGACTGCTCCCAACTACCACCTGTTTGCACGAATCAGTAGAGCCGTGGTAGGGTAGTAATCAAAGAACAATGGGAACACACTCGAGGCGAAGTGACAGTGTCAAGTCAGCGGACTAAGCTGTACTCATGTCACCTGGGAACTGATAACTGACGATAGGTATAATACCAACCATCAGTTCCCGACGAGTCCTGTCCAGTGTACTCGTAACCTAATGAGCACCCGTATACTATCTCAAGTACGGCGTACTGACGGCTGTGGGACAGACCGTCTCCCGTGCTGGGATGAGAAGCGCATACGCTAGTCTACTCCGGAGTATCGATGCCCTATCTCAATACTCCCACGACTAGGGACGTGTATAAGGATGTGCTTGTAGATTACCCAGCCTCCACGAGTGTGATCGCCATCACAACGCCGGTAATCAAGCAAAGATCCTAAAGGCTCTACTAATGCGTATAGGTGATATAATGAATAAACACACATGTACACATTAAAGCAGAGACAAACCAAGTAGCATACTACTATATCGAGCAAGATTGTCTATACAACTGTGAATATCCCAAGCATCCATCAAGTAATATACATACTAGTATGATACAGTAATGGCCTCTAGGGCATATACACCAACAATCTCCCACTTGCACTAAGGCCATGAACTGGCGTATCGAAGACCTATCATCTCGATCAGCCGCTCGAACTGAGTCTGGGGTAAGGCCTTCATGAATGGGTCCGCTGTGTTGTCCTTTGTGTCCACTCTCCGCACCTCGATCTCCTGGCGATCAATGATCTCCCTGATCAGGTGATACCGCCTTAAGATGTGCCTGGATTTCTGATGGGACCTTGGTTCCTTCGCTAAAGCTATAGCCCCATTGTTATCGCAATACAAAGGTATTGGGTCAACAATGGACGGAACCACCTGAAGTTCACTAATGAACTTCTTTATTCAGACCGCCTCTTTTGCGGCATCGCTTGCAGCAATGTATTCAGCCTCCATCGTCGAGTCTGCGACGGTATCCTGTTTGGAACTCCTCCAACATACCGCCCCTCCATTGAGGGTAAACACAAAACCCGAGACAGACTTGCTGTCATCTTTGTCACTCTGGAAGCTTGAATCGGTAAAGGACTCGACCCGGAGGTCTCCATTACCGTAAACGAGGAACATCTCCTTAGTCCTTCTCAGGTACTTGAGAATGTTCTTCACTGCTGTTCAGTGGTCCTCACCTGGGTCTGACTGATAACGGCTTACCGTGCCCAGCGCGTAAGCTACATCTGGTCTTGTACATAGCATCGCATACATTATAGATCCTACCGCCGAAGCGTAGGGTATAGTGCTCATGCGAACCCTCTCCTCGTCAGTCTTAGGAGACATCTTCTTGGAGAGGGTAATTCCGTGCAATGCGGGTATGTTACCGCGCTTGGAATCCTCCATACTAAATCTTTTTAGTACGGTCTCTATGTACCTGGACTGCGAAAGTCCCAGCAGTCTCTTGGATCTATCTCTATAGATCTTGATCCCCAAAAAGTACGAGGCATCACCCAGGTCCTTCATGGAGAACCGTTGTGACAAAAATAGCTTGACCGATTGTAGCATAGGAATGTCATTTCCTATCAAAAGAATGTCGTCCACGTACAAGACTAGGAATACGACAGTTCGTCCTACAATCTTCTTATAGACACAAGGTTCATCCTCGTTCTTGATGAAATCAAATTCCTTGATTGCCTCATCAAAACAGATGTTCCAGCTCCACGATGCCTGCTTTAATCCATAAATGGATTTAAGCAACTTGCACACCTTCCCGCTGCTCCTACTGTCTACAAAACCTTCTGGCTGATCCATATAAACGCACTCTTCCAAACAACCGTTTAGGAAAGCCATTTTTACATCCATCTGCCAGATTTCATAGTCATGGAAGGCAGCAATGGCAAGTAGGATCCGAATGGATTTGAGCATAGCCACCGGAGAAAAAGTTTCGTCATAGTCCAAACCAGGTCTTTGACGAAAACCTTTTGCAACGAGTCTAGCTTTATAGGTTTCCACCTGCCCATCTACACCAAGTTTCCTTTTGTAGATCCATTTGCATCCAACGGGTTTTACCCCAGATGGAGCAATATCCAAGGTCCACACTTTATTGGCGTACATGGACTCCATTTCGGATTGCATTGCTTCCTGCCACTTATCAGATTCCCTACTGATAATGGCCTGCCTGAAACTGGTAGGGTCATCTTCTTCCAAGATGCAATCCTCTCGATCCCCGTCTATGAGAAAACCGTAGTATCTCTCGGGCGGATAAGAAATCCTACCAGATCTGCGGAGTGGCTGAGGTTCGTTTGGGGTTATTGAATCTAGCGGTTCCTCCAAATTTTCAGTTACATTTTGTGGTCGCTGAATTTCTTCCAGTTCTACCGAACTCCCACTAGTTTCTTTTGCAAGAAACTCCCTTTCTAAGAAGGTAGCGTGGCGAGATACAAACACCTTCTGTTCCTCAGTGTGGTAGAACAGATATCCTAGTGAGTCTTTAGGATATCCCACAAATTTACACAGAACTGATCGTGCCTTTAGCTTGTCCGGTTTCTGTGTTTTCACATATGCTGGACAACCCCATATCTTAATAAACTTAAGACATGGTTTCTTACTGCTCCCTATTTCATACGGAGTTTTAGGCATTGATTTGGACGGAACTTGATTCAAAAGGTATGCCGCTGTCTGAAGCGCATGTCCCCAGAATGAAAGAGGTAACTCAGCACTACTCATCATGGAGCGAACCATATCCAGAAGGGTATGATTCCTCTTCTCCGATACACCGTTGTGCTGTGGTGTATAAGGAGGAGTAAGCTGAGAGAGAATACCATTCTCTTTTAAGTAATCTAGGAATTCCGTGCTTAAGTACTCCCCTCCTCTATCAGACCGGAGGATCTTGATACTTTTGCCAATCTGGTTCTCTACTTCCTTTCTGAATTCCTTGAATTTCTTAAAAGCTTCAGAGTTGTGTTTCATCAGATACACATATCCGAACCTAGAGAGATCGTCAGTGAATGTGATGAAGTAGGAGAACCCATCCCTTGCATGTATAGACATCGGACCACATACATCACTATGTACGAGTCCCAAGAGCTCTGCTGCTCTTTTTCCATGTCCGGTGAACAGAGATTTGGTCATCTTCCCTTTGAGACAAGACTGACACGTTTCATAAGATGAAAACTCGAACGCATTCAAGAGTCCATCTTTATGCAACTTACTCAGTCTTTTCTCTCCGATATGACCAAGTCTACAATGCCACAAGTAGGATTCATTCGTATCTGAATTCTTCCTCTTGCGTGTGTTTTGTATATTGAGAACTGTATTCTGATTTAGAACGTAGATACCATTACACAGTGTACCCTCTGCAACCAGTACCTTATGAAGGTAAATGTTCATGATATTTCTATCAAGAACAAAGTTATATCCATCTTTATCGAGTAAAGAAACTGATATGATGTTGCAAACCATGGAGGGTACATAGTAGCAATCGTTCAAAATCATAGTCTTGCCATTTGGCAATACTAGGTGATATTCACCGACGGCTGCCGCATTTACTTGTGCTCCGTTCGCTACTCTGAGCGACATATCACCCGGTGCAACTTTCCTACTTTTTCTCAGTCCCTGCAATAAATTACAGATATGAGATCCTGATCCGGTATCAAGTACCCAGGAGGTAGGGCTGACCGTAAAACAGTTCTCAATTACAAGAACACCTGAAGTAGATGCAAAACCATGCATCTTCTTCAACTGGGTATCCTGGAAATCTATACAATCCCCTTTCCCTTTCTCATACTTATGACTGTTGTCATAAGTTAGAGCTGAACCAACGTTCCCCAAGTTAGAGCTGAACCAACGTTCCCCAGCCCCGAATAAGAACTCGGATCGGTCAAGCGATACATTTTATTATCTTGATTAGGGCATGAAATGGTTGATACCTGGAGAGAGAGAAAAGAACACTCAGCGGGCGCTCTTGCAAGATTAGATTGGTTTATTAGTTTATCTAACCAGGATGTCTCCCACTGTTTCCTCAAATTCTTCTTAAAACCTTTTTAAAAGAAGAACTAGTCGGGATTTAATTCACGTCACAATACTTGCTTAACCTTTCAGCCAGGCTAGTGTCGGTACTTCAGGGAGGTTTTCCAACGCTTTCGCGAAGTTCCTTAATTTAAGAACCTCTTTTCCCTGGGGGCGTAGCCCCGCTAACACCTTTCTAGACACCTACTAGGTTTATAGCATTGATTGTTAAGTGAAAGTAATCTCCCGAGAGTAATCCAACTCATCAGTGGGATCGGGATCCAACTATCATTATGTGATGACCTAGATGGAATCCACTCTAGTCACTACACTCCAGAAGGTATGCTAAATCTGCAAGTTTCAGTTCTTTTGAAACTCCCGATGTGGTTTTTGCCCCTAGGACCCAAGTGACCTTGACGAATAATCAACAAATCAAAAGGTCCTAGTCAAGTTCAACCCGTCGTTATCCAGGATTGCATTAGACCCGCTCGCATGATCCTTGACGAATAATCAACAAAATCATGTGACCGTCCTAACCAATCGCATCTATCGGTGCAACAGAGAATTATTACTCAGCTACCGTTCACTGTGTCTTGACGAATAATCAACAAACACAGCACGAATACTAAGTATTAATTTTCTGAAACGACGGAGGGCTACGGCTGAGTTTTTGGTGAAAAACCCGTTAACGTAATGAACTTGATGTGGTTGGAGGAACATGATAGACCTTTTGAAAACATAGTGGCGAAAACTTTTGCTAAAGAGGTCACTCCCTGTGAAGGGATCTCGGCTCTTTCCTCGTCGAGTGAGGTGCTGGGCATTCGTAAGATGAATACCTCGATGCAAAGCAAGAATAATCGACTATGGTGAAGTTATTACCCTGACGCAAAATTTTTGTCCAAGGGGTCACTCCCGATGAGGGGATCTCGGCCCTTGCCTCGTCGATTGAGGTGCTGGGCATTCATAACCGAATACCTCGATGCAAAACAAAAAGATGAACGTCCTTGTAATAACAGCTTTTGAAAAACTTGTTCCAACGACGTCTTTTAGGTTTATTTTCTTGCATTAGTTCTTTTAATGCGTCCCATCATTTAAATCCTACTATTGCAGAAAACAACCAAAATATGACGTACGCTTATGCCATTCGCATTCGCCACTGGGCCCCGTCATCACCCGTTAGGTTACTTAACTAACGACAGAGCGGGGGCTGGGCTAGCGCGGCTGAAAAATATAAGCAACGCCTAAATAGTTATTATATATAGATATACAGCAATGATAGCCAATCCAGATCACAGATGAACACTTTGGATACACTAGGAACCCGCGATTCGTTCGAGCCTGCAACGAAAAGCGGATTACACGATCGCGATGAATAGCCAATACCCTACCCAAGACCCCTACGGGTGCGGCAAACTACCCGCCAGTACCTGAAGCGAAGCAACCTCCCTCAACGCCGTGAGTAGGCTACTCGGCACTTCGAGATACCCAGTAGTTTGTGCACCCCCTCCATGGGTCTATCCTAGGAGCAAAAACAGTAAAAAGAATTATACAATGACGGCTACAACCCCGACCCGGTTGTGCGGCCATACAAATAATATTACATCAATTTACAAATTTATTACATGAATGAAAGAAAAAGAAACACTCATCTCACATCCACCCCGGCTATTCATCCGCGACAATCCAACGAGTTCATATACACATACCATCAACAACACAGATCACAGATGTGTATAACCCCCACTAATCGGCGTATAGCGATTAGTAGACGTTCAATACACATATAACATTACAGATATAACCATTAGCCAAAGTCTACAGAACATCGACCAAAAATACGGACTTTTAAGCCCCAAAAACAAATTTTGCTTTCTAGAAAATCTGGGCAGAAAAGTCATATACCAAAAATCCCAAAATACCCAAATATGAAAACTGCAAGAAAAAGATTCCCCAACAGAGCCAAGGGAGCCGCGGTTCCGCGGCATAAGCAAGCTTATGCCGCGGAAACGCGGCGCTTTAGATGAGTTGGGGGATGAAATTTTTCCAGTTTTCAAATAAAAGCCTAAGCCGATTTTTAGTGTATAAATTTTTTATTTTGTAACAGTTCTAAAAATCGGCAGAAACTGAATTTTTCGGGGTAATTTTGCGGGTTTTCGTCCGGTCGATATTCTTAATACTTTGCTAACATGCTAGGGTGTGTTTAGTTAGGCTCTGATACCACTGTTAGGTCCACGTTACCTCTCCCGGTACTTTCGGGGTTGCGGAAACGGTAAAACAAATTTTTTTCTAAACTTTGTAACATGGACCGTAAAAGCCGGATCTTTGCTAAACAATACACTAGCATCCTAACTAGAGATCTATCTATTCGGTTAGGGGTTATACCTCAACTTGAACTCCTTCTCTTCTTGTTGTTCTTCTCCTTGCTTGCTCCGAGGCTTGATCCGGACTTTGGTCACCTCCGCGGCCTCCTTGAGTCGTAGACGATCCACCCGAGAGATGTGCACCGAGCTCCACCTCGCTTCCGAGATAACTAGGGCAAAGAGATTGCTAGTCTAAAAGCCCTAGGTTGTGTAGAAGTGATGAAGGGATGGATTTATCTTTGTGAAATCTTTATCTCTCAACACATGAGATCAAAAGATCAAAACAAGAGGAAGAAGAAGAAGGAGGAAGGTTAGCAACCATGGAGCTTTTCTTTTCTTCTCACTTGAAAAGGCAAGAGAGAGAATGAGAAAGAAAATTATGATCCAAAGGAAAAGTAACCATGGTTGCAATAATGTAAAAACAACATCATTACTAATCCCATCAAGATAAAGTTTTGATGGCTACATTGAAATGACCATTATCATAATCCAAAAGAAAAAGAAAAAGAAAAGAAGAGTGTAGATCCCTCTTGAAAGTCAATGGTCAACATGGTCAGCCGGTCAACAAAGTCAAGAGAGGTCAACAGGGTCAAATGGTCAATGCAATTAGCCATCATAAAATTATCACTAATAGGATTAGTAAATGATGTCCGCGGCTCATAATGGTTTTGACCAAACGAACTGTCAAAACCCTAATGAGTCCGCCACAAAATGGTTTTGACCGAATCAACTGTCAAAACCCTAATGAGCCTGCCGCATAACGGTTTTGGCCGAACCAACTGCCAAAACCCTAATGAGGCACCTCCTCCTTCATCGCTCCCGAAAACTGTGCATACACACATGCATCCGTATTCCGTAGAATGCGGATGCACAGAAGACAAAACAAATCCATCCGTGCAATACTAGGATCCGGCTTAAACCAAAGCCCACTAGTATCGCCTGCCCGAACACCATACGCATACAAGTATACGTAAGTGATCGTAGCCCTGCCGTAAAACCATACGGCCTCTACACGTTTCGCTCAGTGCAGGGAAACTCTCTGTGTGGGACTCTAAAGACTCGACACTACGCTGGCAGTGGGTTTAACCACAGACCGCAAGCGGCACTAGCTGTGCGTAACGGTCCCCAGGTAGATGTCGATAAGAAGGCCGATGAGGTAAACGCATCCGAACTCCTACTGAGTCTGTATGTGACAATCTCCGTACAGTCTGGTCTGTTCGTCTGATACATCGCATGGCGGGCCTGGGGGGCGGTAAACGTCAGTCCCCTAATAGCGGTACAAGTCGTGTCGGAGTGAAGCCCAGAACACCCTGAGATAACACTGGAAACCTACCAGTATATCTCGCTTGCCCTGGCCAGGGATTACTCGTGTAATGGCTCTCCTAGACACAGCGCGATGTCAACCCCCAATACCGGGAGAGACGAATCCTGTCTAACCATCACTGCCTCCAAGTGCTTCGGGACTGCTCCCAACTACTACCTGTTTGCACGACTCAGTAGAGCCGTGGTAGGGTAGTAATCAAAGAATAGTAGGAACACACTCGAGGCGAAGTGATAGTGTCAAGTCAGCGGACTAAGCTGTACTCATGTCACCTGGGAACTGATAACTGACGATAGGTATAATACCAACCATCAGTTCCCGACGAGTCCTGTCCAGTGTACTCGTAACCTAACGAGCACCCGTATACTATCTCAAGTACGGCGTACTGACGGCTGTGGGACAGACCGTCTCCCGTGCTGGGATGAGAAGCGCATACGCTAGTCTACTCCGGAGTATCGATGACCTATCTCGATACTCCCACGACTAGGGACGTGTATAAGGATGTGCTTGTAGATTACCCAGCCCCCACGAGTGTGATCGCCATCACAACGCCGGTAATCAAGCAAAGATCCTAAGGGCTCTACTAATGCGTATATGTGATATAATGAATAAACACACATGTACACATTAAAGCAGAGACAAACCAAGTAGCATACTACTATATCGAGAAAGATTGTCTATACAACTGTGAATATCCCAAGCATCCATCAAGTAATATACATACTAGTATGATACAGTAATGGCCTCTAGGGCATATATACCAACACCAAAAACGGGTATAAGTATTATGTCCTTTGATGTGATCAAGGAGGAGAATACTTGAGCACGGAATTCCTGGACTATTCTAAAGGAGAATGAGATTCTCTCTTAGCATTACTCCTCCGTATACACCATAGCACGATGGTATATCGGGGCGAAGCAATAGCACCCTATGTGATATGGTGTTCTCTATGATGAGTACTACTGAGTTTCCTATTTCCTTTTGGGAGTTATGCGCTTGAGAAGTTTCATACCTATTGAATAGGGTTCAAATCAAATCAGTTGCCTACCACTTCATATGTGATTTGGAAAGGGAAGAGCCCATATCTTAAGTTTGTTAAGATTTGGGGTTGTCCGGCCTATGTCTAAAAAGCAAAATCCGGACAAGCTCGAGGCAAAGTCGGATCTGTGGAAGTTTGTTGGATATCCCAAGCATATGCAAGGGAATATCTTCTACCTAACAGAGGAACAAAATATGTTTTGTTTCTCAACATGCCACCTTTGTGAAAGGGAATTTCTTGTGAAGAAATTATTGGTCATGAGGTAGAACTGGAAGGAGTTCCAGCTATACAAGCTGCAGCTGATGATTTGGTAGAACCAAAGGATTCAATAGTTTCCAACGAACCTCAGCCTCTCCGCCGATCTAGTAGGGTTCCTCACCCACCTGAGAGATACTTCGGTTTTCTCTATGACAGTGGTAGCGAGGATTGCATCATGAGATGATGACCCAACTAGTTTCGAGCTGGCCATCAGGAGTGGGACTCTGTAAGAATAGCTGGATGCTTAGCGATCTAAGATGGAATCCTTATACACCAACAAAGTATGGACTTTGGTTGCTTTATCTGAAGGGTTAAATCCCCATCAGGAGCAAGTATATCTTGAGAAGATTACTTGGTGTATATGGAAAAGTTGAGACTTTCAAAACTATGCTTAAGTCCATCCAGATCCTACTTGCCACGGCTACATTCCATGACTACGATATCTGGCGGTTGGGTGTCATGACTGCTTTTCTAAATATTGATTTAGAAGAGAGCGTCTACAAGTACACAGCCAGAGGGCTTCGTGGACAGTGGGAGCAGCGGAAACGTGTGCAAGATTTTTTATGTGATAAAGCAGGCATCGCGGAGTTGGAACGTCTATTTTGATGTAGTAGTCAAAGAGTTTGACTTCATCAAAATGGTAGATGAACCTTGTATATACAAAAAGGTAGTAGGGAGTATGGTGGTGATCCTCGTAGAGTACGTGGATGACATACTCTTGATAGGGAAGGAGTTTTCTATGCTACGCTCGGCCAATCTTCGCTTATCACAAGGATTCTTCATATAGGATCAAAGTGATACCTACTAAATCCTGGGTTTTGGATCTATGAGATAGATCTAATTGGATGTTAGGATACTCACTAGTTGTAGTGAGATGGTATCAATCAATCCTGGGGAGAATCACTGGAAAGGTTCCAGGGTGATAAGGACGACTGAATGTCAGTCGCAGGCATTGTATTTACCGTCAGAGGAGGGACAGTATGTTGGAAGAGTTCCAAGCTAAATACCGTGACTTAATAGACGATTAAAGGCAAGATACATCGTTACCAAGGATGCTACCAAAGAGGCAATCTGGAGATATATAAGTTCATGAGATGAACTTCGTTCCTACCATTGTGTGACAATGGAGTTGTGGCTTATGCCAAGGAACGCCCGTCCCATTAGAAATCCAGATATAATTCTTAGGCAGTATCACCTGATCATGGAGATGGTTGATCTCTAGGGAGATCGAGGTTAGGAGAGTAGACACAGAGGAAAACAGCGCGGATCCACTCACAAAGGCCTTTTTCCCAGTAGAAAATTTTATGGGATGGTTGAGTATGGGATACTTCAACCACAACTAATTGTTAGGTATGTGATACCATAACAGATGGCCCTAGTGCAAGTGGGAGATTGTTAGTTATATGTATGCCCTAGAGGCCATTACTGTACATACGATGTATATTGTAATGGATGCTTGGACATATATAGGGAGGACTTTCTTGCTCGACATGATAGTATGCTATCTGGTTGTACTTTATCTTAACATGTACTCTGATTGTATCTATGTTACATGTTGATAAAGCCCTTAGGATATGTACTCGACTACTGGGACTATGATGAGATCATACTAGTGGGGCCACGGTAGTCGACGAGTACATCCTATAACTGTTCCTAGTCGAGGGTGTATCGAGACAGGGCATTCGATACACCAGAGTAGACTAGCGTATACGCATCTTGACCCATATGATGGGCAATGGATGATCCCATATCCATCGGTGTTTGACATCAAGGATGGTGTACGGGTGATCAGTAGAGACTGGGTACACTGGACGGACTCGCCGAGAACTCCCAGATGGTATTATACCTCACGTCAGATGGCAGTTCTCCGGTGACACCGGTACAGAGTAGTCTGTTGACCCGAGATCGTCATAGAGTATTATGTGATTCCCACTGTGCTTTGATTTCCATCATACCACATCCAAGAGGGCGTGCAAAAAGGTGGCTTTTGGGTACAGTCCCGAATCACATGGAGGTAATGAGCGATAGGAGGGGATTCGTCTCTCCCGGTATAGGGAGTTGATGTTGTGCTGTGTTCGATTGGCTATAACTGGAAATCCCTGGCCAGGGTTGCTGAGATTTACTGGTAAGTGTTATCAGTAGTTTCTCAAACTGTTATAGACCTCATATCGACACGACTTATCAAGCTACTGGGGTCTGACGTTTACCACCCTTAAGCGAGATATGCGACGTATCAGACGACGAGACCGGACTGTACGGGAGTATTACTGATTGGATTCGCAGGAGAATGTACAGGCTTGCTTGTTGATCTTCTGATCGCTCAATACCTGGGTGGCTGTTACGTTTAGCTGACCGCTTGCAGCTTGTGGGTGTTTGATATGATCATCACCTACTGCCGGCATATTGATGATTCTTTAGAGTCCTACACAGAGATTTCTTGGTTCAGGCAAAACGGAGTAGGAGCATATATATGATATGTGCGGGACCGAGAACAATACGTGTATGTGATACCATATTAGATTCTCATGATATGAGATATCGGCCGGGTATATGTGATATAGCCGGGTCATCGGATCAAGTGTTGATTCGATGAACTAATTCAGATTATATTAGTCGGTTATTTGTGAAATAGCCGGATAATCAGATCAAGTGTTGATTCGATTATTTAATGTATAATTATATATTTGATATATTAAATTACATTAGCTGATATAAGCTCACTAAAAGATTCTTTTTCTCACTCGGGTAATACATTGATATATATGCGATATATGTTAATTGTATTATTTTATTTTGTTACAATAAATATTATATATGTGATATATAATATTGTAACATGATATGGTTATTAATGTAACATGTTTTGTGGAGTTTAATTGAGATTAGGGTTTGGATTAGGGTTAAGCAAGCATGAAGCTTTCAAGAAACTTATTGAAGCTTTGACTTTGACTTTGGATATTTTGTGTAGATATTTGCTTAACTCAACCCAACCCTTCACCATAGTTAACTCTCTACATGGGTTAAGACTTCATTCTTAACCCATGGTTGCATTTCTAACCTCACCATGGTTTTTATTATTCATCACAAAAGAAAATGATCTTCTTCTTCCTTCTTCTTTTTTGATGGAAAAGCTTTCTAGCTTTTTCAAAGGTGATGAAAATGAGTGAGAAATAGAAAACAAATGAGAGATAAAATCCTACTTCATCATCCTAATCTATCCTAGCCATTTAGATTAGGGTGTTCACTTCATTTAGTGAGTGAGAGCTTGTGTTAATGAAACTTCAAGGTAGATCATTTTAGTTATCGAAGATCGGAAGCAAGCTTGCATCTTTCTCTTCGTGGAGCCTCTCGAGAGTCCGGAACTTGATGATCGCAGCGAAGGGACCTCAACACGGAGCTTTAGAAGTGAAGGACCAGATCTACAAAACTTGTAATCCCTCTCACTTAGTATTAAAGTGTTTAACATGCTTGTTTTCGCCTAATCTCTAGTTTAAAGATCTTGGTTAGGGTTGTTCGGCATGTCTAAATTTTAAATCGGGCATGGTTGATACCTTATAGACCCTTGTGAGAGTGCCTAGTAACCCTACACATATGACCGACTAATATCAAATGCAACAACTTATCGAATCAACACTTGATTCGATAACTCGACTATATCGCATATAACCGACCAATGTCACAAATCGCGAGAATAGAATACGGTATCTCATATTGTATCAATCTCAGTCACGCACATATGATATATGTGCTCCTACTTCGTTTTGCTTGAGCCAGGAAACCCCTGTGTAGGACTCTAAAGACTCGTCAATACGCCGGCAGTAGGTGATGATCATATCAAACACCACAAGCCGTAAGCGGTCTGCTAAACGTAACGTCCATCCGGGTATTGAGCGATCAGAAGATCAACAAGCAAGCCTGCTCATAATCCTGCGAATCCAATCAGTAACACTTCCGTACAATCCGGTCTCTTCGTCTGATATGTCACATATCTCGTCTAGGGGTGGTAAATGCCAGACCCCTGTAACTCGATAAGTCGTGTCAATATGAGGCTCATAACGGGTCGAGAAACTACTGATAACACTTACCAGTATATCTCTAAAGCAGCCCTGGCCAGGGACTTCCTGTTATAGCTAATCGAGCACAGCGCAACATCAACCCCCAATACCGGGAGAGACGAAACCCCTCCTATCGCTCATTGCCTCCATGTGACTCTGGACTGTACCCAAAAGCCACCGTTTTGCGCGTTCTCTTGAACGTGGTAAGGTGGAAATCAAAGCATAGTGGGAATTACACAAGATTCTACGACGATCTCGGGTCTACAGACTAACCTGTACCAGTGTCACCAGAGAACTGCCATCTGACGTTAGGTATAATACCATCTAGGAGTTCTCGGCGAGTCCGTACAGTGTACCCAGTCTCCACTGAGCACTCGTATACTGTATCTGATGTCAAACACCAATGGATATGGGATCATCCATCGCCCATCTACATGGGTCGAGAAGCTATACGCTAGTCTACTATGGTATATCGATGCCCTGTCTTGATACACCCACGACTAGGAACATTTGAAGGATGTACTTAGCGACTACACTGTCCCCACTAGTATGATCTGCATCATAATCCTGGTAGTCAAATACTCATCCTAAGGGCTTTATCAACATGTAATATAGAGACAATCAATGTACATGTTAAGATAAAGAGCAACCAGATAGCATACTATCATGTCGAGCAAGAAAGTCCTCCCTATATATGTCCAAGCATCCACTACAATATACATCGTATGTACAGTAATGGCCTCTAGGGCATACATATAACTAACAATCTCCCACTTGCACTAGGGCCATCTGTTGTAGTATCCCATACCCAACAATCAGCAGTGGTTGGAGTATCTTATACTCAACCATCCCATAAAAGTATCTTTTAGGAAAAGGCTTTTGTGAGTGGATCCGCCCTGTTCTCCTCTGTGTCTACTCTCCTAACCCGATCTCCCTGGAGATCATCCATCTCCATGATCAGGTGATACTGCCTAAGAATATGTCTGGATCACTGATGGGACAGGGGTTCCTAGGCTCAATCCATAACTCCATTGTCACACAATGGTAAGAACGAAGTTCATCTCATGAACTAATATACATCCAGACTACCTCTTTGGTAGTATCTTTGGTAGCAATGTATCCAGCCTTTATCGTCTAGTTTGTCACGGTATCTAGCTTGGAACTCTTCTAACATACCGTCCCTCCACCGAGGGTAAAGACAATGCCTGTGACTGATATTCAGTCGAACCTATCATCCTGGAAGCTATCCAGTGATTCTCCCTAGGATCGATTGATACCATCTCACTACACCTAGTGAGAATTCTAACATCCACTTAGATCTATCTCATAGATCCATAACCAGGATTTAGGAGGTATCACCTTAATCCTATATGGAGAATCCTTGTGATAAGAGGAGATTGACCGAGTGTAGCATAGGAAACTCCTTTCCTATCAAGAGTATGTCATCCACGTACAATACGAGGATCATCACCATACACCCTACTACCTTTTTGTATATACAAAGTTTATCTACCATTTTGATGAAGTCAAACTCTTTGACTACTACATCAAAACAGACGTTCCAACTCCGCTATGTCTGTTTTAACCCATAAAGCAACTTGCACACGTTCCGCTGCTCCCAATGTCTACGAAGCCCTTTGGCTGTGTACTTATAGACGCTCTCTTCTAAATAACTATTTAGAAGAGCAGTCATGATACCCATCCTCCAGATATCGTAGTCATGGTATATAGCAATGGCAAGTAGGATCCGGATGGACTTAAGTATAGGCACTAGAAAAGGTTTCATCATTATCCACACTTGGTCGATGAACCTTTTGCAACAAGCCTTAGCTTTGAAAGTCTCAACTTTTCCATTTACACCAAATAATCTTCTCAAGATATACTTGCTCCTGATGGGGATTTAATCCTTCAGATATAGCAACCAAAGTCCATACTTTGTTGGTGTATATGGATTCCATCTCAGATCGCTTAGCATCCAGCCATTCTCACAGAGTCTCCACTCTTGATGGCCTGCTCGAAACTAGTTAGGTCATCATCTGATGATGCAATCCTCGCTCCCACTGTCATAGAGAAAACCGAAGTATCTCTCAAGTGGATGAGAATCCCTACTAGATCGGCGGAGAGGCTGAGGTTCGTCGGGAACTATTGAATCCTCCGGTTCTACCAAATTATCAGCTGCAGTTTGTATAGCTGGAACTCCTTCTAGTTCTACCTCATAACCACTAATTTCTTCACAAGAAATTCCCTTTCCCAAAGGTGGCATGCTGAGAAACAAAACACCTTTTGTTCCTCGGTGTGGTAGAAGATATTCCCTTGCGAATGCTTGGGATATCCAATAAGCTTCTACAGAACTGATCTTGCCTTGAACTTGTCCGGATTTTACTTTTAGACATAGGCCGGACAACCCCAAATCTTAACTTTCTTAAGAGATGGGCTCTTCCCATACCATATCGCATATGGGTTGGTAGGCACCTGATTTGGTTGGAACCCTATTCAATAGGTATACAGCTTCTCAAGTGCATAACCCTTAAAAGGAAATAGGCAACTCAGTAGTACTCATCATAGAGCACACCATATCACATAGGGTGCGATTGCTCCGCCCCGATATACCAACGTGTTGTGGTGTATATGGAGGAGTAATGCTGAGAGAGAATCTCATTTTCCTTTAGAATAGTCCAGGATCTCCGTGCTCAAGTATTCTCTTCCCTGATCACATCAAATGACATAATACTTATACCCATTTTAGTTCTCTACTTCTGACTTATATTCTTTGAATTTCTCAAAAACTTCAGACTTTTGTTTCAACAGGAACACATGTGCGAACCTTGAGAGATCGTCAGTGAATGTAATGAAGTACAAAGAACCGGTCCTGGAATTTGTAGACAGGGGACCTACATACATCATCATGTATCAATCCTAAGAGTTCACTAACTCTTTCTCTGTTTCTAATAAACGGAGCTATGGTCATCTTATCTTTGTGATATGACTGGCAAGTTTCACAAGATATAAATTCAAACTGATTTAAATATGCATCTTTATGTAACTTCAGCTAGTCGGGTCGCATTGATATGACCTAATCTACAATGCCTCAAGAAGGATTCATTCATTTCTGAACTCTTCCTCTTGTGTGTGTTCTGTACGTTAAGAACTGTAATTTGATTTAGAACGTATATGCTTTTAGATAACATGTCTGAACCGATCAACTCTTGATATAGGAAATATTCAAAACATTATCCAACAATACAAAATTATATCATTCTTTACTAAATAAAGAGATTGATATGATGCTGTATATCAGGTTCGGTATCTAATAACATTCGTTCAGAATTAATGTATTTGGAATTACAGGGTGATAACTGCCAACAACTTGGCTGCAACATTTGAACCGTTTATAACTCTTGAAACTTATCACCCATTCTCAGTTCTCTACCTATCTGTAGCTGTTCATATCAGATTTTTGCATTTTCATACCGCCTAATTTTTATCACATTGCATATCCGTAGATACTCTTGAGCCGTGTTTGCTAGTCAATTGCAGGATACAGGTTCCCGGTTCTCAAACGGAGAAACTCATGAAAAACACGACAAAATCCGGTTCCTGCCAACCACAGATAAAAACTCGGTCTCTGCTCTTCATCCGTATGTTGCCAGATATCAATAGGAAGACAAAAGATCAAATCAATGTCATTCTCATGCACAAGGCTCAATGGTAGCACAAAATCCAAGAGATCTACGCGGAGCTCGAGGCAATCATGACAAAATCTTGACAAAAAGTCCACCTTTCCCTCAACAGAAATTCTGGAAAATTCGTGAAGAAATTATGATAAAATACATATACCAGAATAACGTACACACCAAACCAGGCCACCACCAGAAATTTGGGCACCCAACTCCTCTAAACGGCCGCGGAAGCGCGGCCAAAGGTGGGATTTGGCCGCCCTTCCGCGGCAGTTCTGGAGCCAATTGCGCAGAAATTTCAGGGGCTCTCTGGTCTTTTCACATGTGCCCGTATGGTTGCCCTAGGGTTTCATTCTCTGGCCTATAAATAGCCCAGAAGTTTGTGAAGGAAGGGGTCCAACTTTGTATTTTTCATTTTGCCTAGTTTTAGTATTGTTCTTCTTCCTCTTCTCACCTCTTCTCCATTAAACTTGTAAGTGAGCTTTTGAGTGAAGAGTGATGAATAAAGAAGACCATTTTTATTATCATGCTTGTCTCTTTCTTTACTTGTTATAATTGTTGTAATTTTAATTGTTAAGTAGTTGTTGTTATTTCCTTGTTGTTTGTTTCTTCTCTCTTTTTCTTTATCCTTACATACGACAATGATACTTACGCTTGATCCTCGCCAAGGTGAGGTCGCAAACAGTTAGTCGTATTCTTCTAATCTCCTTCTTTCTATCTTCCTCTTTTGTGTTGTTTTATTTTTCCGTATTATGAAGTGTGAGTAGTTCTATACTTGTTAGGGTAGGATAAGGGAAGTTTGAGAGAAGGAAATCTCTCTCACTCTTTCCTTGCCCAACAACTTAAATCAACTCCCGTTAACCCAACCACAATCCGCTCCTTACGGCACCCTATCCTACATGATAGCGGTGATTCCGTAGTGAGACCGGTTGTGGTTGAATTAACCGGAGGTTATGGATAAGAGCCAAGAACGGACGGACAAGCACCAAAAGGAAGGACTATGCGTTGGAAAGCCTAGCTTATACTCGCAAGTTCCTTCCTAGTCGTGCTAATCCCCGTTGTTGCCGATTACCGTAACACCGATATTAAGTGGGGCAACGAAAGATGTGGAAACTCCTAACTCAAACTAACCTAATCCTCACCCTAACAAGCTCTCTTTAAATATCAACTTACACTTAGATAACCACAACAAAATCTGAACAACCGGACTTAACTCGTCGAAAAACACATAGAAAAAGATTTCCATCTCCCTGCGGACGACCCGTACTCAACCGGCTAGCTACGTGCGAAACCGTCTTGATTGCGGTATTTAAACTAGAACTTGAACACGCTCGTATCCTAACAATCAAATGGCGCCGTTGCCGGGGAGACGGTAGTCTATTTCTAAGTGAAATTTCGGGTTAATTTGTGAATATAAAAACAAAAAAAACAAAAAATAATATACTTTGTAAAAATCATCTTGTTATTCTTGATTAGTTTTTGTGCAAGTGTGCAGGAAATACGAAGCTCAAGATCGACGCCTAAGACGTTGGAAATACGGAGTTCAAGTACAGTGCCAAAGACGTGGGAAGATAGACCCACAGTTCGCGGCTACACCGCGACGGACAAAAACGAAACATCCGGTCTACTGTAGAAATCTGGAGCAGATACAGTGAGCATATTAGAATTCCACACATCCAGACAAGTAGAGGAGATCAAACAGAGCCCACACCAGAAAAATTAATCACCAATACCTCATTTACGCCGCGGAACCGCGGCATTAGGGACTTTTTGCCGCCCTTCCGCGGCCACTTGGTGGGGTCAGTGTGCCATCTTCTCTCTGTAAGTCCCTCTGCCTCTCTCCACTCCTCTGAGCTCCACTGAATTGTGTTTTCTGCAGCCTTCTTTGCGCAAATTCTTCTCCCCCTTCCAATAAACCGTTCTTGTGCAGGATTCTTTGCGCCGCAAATAAAAATTGTTTGCTGTTGATATTGTTACTGTTTTGCATTCTTTAATACGGACTTAAGGGGCTTGAAACCAATCCAGATTGGGTGGGGATTTCATCACCCTTCCCAGGACCCCGGAAATCACTAAAGCATATGCATTGTCCATTGTAATTAAAAAATACTAGACTTCAGCCCTAAGGACTTCGCGCTCATTAGGAGAAGATAAACCTTGTTTAGAACCTTGCTTAACCGTATATTGTTTACGGGGTGTCTAGGAAAGTGTTAAAGGCGCAACCGCCGAAAGAGAAAGGGTTATTTAATTAAGGAACTTCGCGAAAGCGTTGGACAACCTCCCCTTATCTCTGCACTTACCTGGCCTCGTGATCAGTGTATTTTTAAGCTTGTTTCTCGACACTGTTTAACTTCGACAATCAAGTTCAGGAGCAGGTCTAGTAGACCTAGGTTACCCTAGATCTAGGTGTGATTGTGCATATCTTGTTTGTGATTGCTTAAGCCGTATTCCCGTACATACTTCTGTAAATCTTTTTCTAAAAAAAAAAAAAAAAGAAAAAAATCAAAAACTTTTACAAAAACTTGCCCTTTTGTCGCCAAATCCATTTTCACCCAACACCCATCGCCTTTCTTCATTGACGTTTTCTTACCCTCACCTTCTTCGCTTTGACTATACTAAACTCGTTTAGTGTATGTCCGCTTGGACTCGGGACACTAGCGCCCGTCTAGTCCGCGTTACGTTAGTCGCGACCGACTACGCGATCGACTCCGAAGTCGATACTCCGTCCACTCCTCTTTCACCCCTTCCTTTGCCGGCCAACTCCGACGTTGACCGGAATTCTGTTCATACATCTTCACCTTCACCTTCACCTTCACCAACCTCTTCTTCCGCGATGTCGGGATTTATTCCAAACATCTCGTTGACCACCCCTGGATTGGCTCCACCTCCTATGGAGACCAATCTCCCACCACCTCCGCCTGTTGTAGCGCCGCAGCGAATTGCGCTCCAGGATCGTTTCTACCCTACACGTTCTGCACTTCCAACCTGCCTTTCTCTTCCTCCGGCCAATGGGGACAACTTTGAAATTAAGCCCCATTTCATCAACATGCTTCCACGTTTTCATGGGCTTGAATCTGAAGATGCCTATATCTTCATTAACAAATTTCAAAACGTCTGTGCCATGATGAAAACAACCCAGCTGTCGGACGATGCTATACGTCTACGGGTCATTCCGTTCACTTTATGCGATCTCGCAGAAAAATGGCTGTATAGCACCGCTTCCCACTCAATCACCAGCTGGGACGAGTTTGTTAAAGCGTTTCTGAAAAAATTCTACCCAAATCATAAGACCGCAAGAATTCGAAATGAGATCAACCAATTCTCCCAGCTTCCTTCTGAACCCTTTTGGAAGTGCTTTGACCGATACAAAGACCTTCTTGTTCAGTGTCCTCACCACGGTATAGAGAAATGGCAACTCTGCCAAACCTTATACGAGGGACTGAACCCAGCAACGAAGCAGTTGCTGGAAACCATCTGTCAGGGCCACTTCCTATCCAAATCTGACGAGGAAGCGTGGCAGTTCTTTGACGATCTTGCGGAGCAAACGCTACAGTGGGAGAGCACCAGACCGACTCCTTCTTCTTCTTCTCCCTCCACTTCTACCGGTCAGTCTAGGGTAGGAATTCACCAGCTTGATGTCTCTATTGCGATGAGAGCTGAAATGGCTGCTATCACAAAAAAGCTTGAAGCAATAGAGAGCAAATTTTCTTCTCCTACTCCTGCCCCTGTTCTCCCCCTTCGTACCATCTGCGCTTGTTGTTCCGATCCGTCCCACTTGACTGAAGAGTGTCCTTACAATCCACCCTCGCAAGGACAGGATCAGGTTAATGCATTCCAGCAAAGACCAAGGAATGATCCATACTCTTCGACCTACAATCCCGGTTGGAGGAACCACCCCAATTTTGCCTGGAATCAGAATCAGAATCAATTCCAGGGCAACAATTTCCAAAGGGCCCCTCCACCGCAACAACAAGCGCAACAACAAACTCAGTATCAGCAGCCCTTCCAACCCCAGCCTTACCAAAACCAGACGAACAACTTTGCACCGAACAATTCCTTTCCACCAAACAACTTTGTTCCGTCGAACAACGATAAGGTTTCCTCGCTCGAGCGAAGTCTGGATGCGTTTGTTAAACAATCGACTCAATCCACCGCCAACATCCAGTCTTCGATCCAATCTTTAGTGCAACACACCGCCGCACACGGGCAGAGCATCAAGACCATCGAGGCCCAGATTGCACAGCTGAACGCGGCCTTGAGCGAGCGAGAGAAGGGGAAGCTCCCGTCCCAGCCACTTCCAAATCCCGGTCACCCACATAATGCACATGTTGCTCTTGAACAACAAAACCATAATGTGAGTGCCGTGACTACACTGAGATCGGGAAGGGTGCTGCAGAACAACATTGGCAAACGGATCAACGATGATGCCCCGGCCGCTGCTTCTTCTTCTTCTCCTTCTTCTTCTTCGTCTTCCGAGCCTATTCTCCGTTCTTCAACAGGCTCTCCCTCTTCTTCTTCTGCTCTGAATGGACCCACTTCTCACTCCACGAAAACACCTATTCTGGGATCCGTTCCAACTCCAAAATCTCCTCCTCCAGCATTAGACTCAACCAATTTTCAAAATGTTCCATTTCCAAACCGGTTGAGGTCTAACAAACAAAATCCACAAATGGAGAAGATTTTGGAGTTATTCAAGCAAGTTAACATTAACATTCCTCTTTTAGATGCTGTCCAACAAGTCCCATCTTACGCGAAAATCTTAAAGGACTTGTGCACGAAAAAGAGGAAGTCTCAGGTACCCAAGAAAGTTTTCTTGGCTAGTGCTGTGAGTGATGCCCTTACCCAATCTTTACCACAAAAACGGAAGGACCCTGGCTGTCCTACGATTTCAATTACTATTGGGGATAAGAACATCAACCGCGCACTATTAGATCTTGGTGCCAGTGTTAACTTGCTTCCGTATTCAGTATACGAGCAATTAGGCGTCGGAGAGCTAAAACCCACACACTGCACTCTCCAGATGGCCGACCGATCGATCACCCATCCTAGGGGTGAGCTAGAGGATGTGTTAATAAAAGTCGGGGACTTCATATTTCCCGTCGACTTCATTGTCTTAGATACACAGCCTGTAGCTAACCCCCGGAATCAAATTCCGGTGATACTCGGTCGCCCATTTCTCGCAACCTCAAATGCTGTGATCAATTGTCGCAATGGTTCAATGAACCTCTCTTTTGGAAATATGACGATTGAACTCAATATTTTTAGGTTGGGGAATCAGCCCGCCGAACCTAATGCTCATATACTGGATGTTTGCTCGATCCAGGAGATCACCCCCGAAGAGTGTGAATTCGAGGAGTTTTTGTTTGAATACGATAATCTTGACGCCACTAGTGCGTGTCTCTTCGAACCTGCTGCTGTTTCTGCGCCCGATAACGACTACGAGTGTTTCACGTTCACGAACGATCTTAGCCGCGCACAACCCGAGTTTGAATCTTTCGACTTTTCGGATGAGTTACCTGAACCATCCGACTCGGTTGCCTACACTCGTTTTGAACCTTTGCTGGAGTCCTTTGAGTTCGAGACCTTTGCACCAGTCTTGCCTTCCATCATTTCACCTCCAACGCTCGAACTCAAGCCGTTGCCGTCTCACCTTAAGTATGCTTACTTAGGTGAGAACGAGACCCTCCCTGTCATCATCTCGGCTTCTCTAGCTCCCGAGCAAGAGAAAGCCCTTCTAACGGTCTTGCACGGCAACAGGCAAGCTTTTGGCTGGTCCATGGCGGACATCAAGGGGATTAGTCCCCTCATCGTTGAGCATCACATTCATCTGATGGATGATGCCAAACCAGCCCGGGATCCACAAAGACGTCTTAATCCAGTCATGAAGGAGGCTGTGAAGAAGGAGATCGTCAAATGTCTAGATAGTGGTATCATTTACCCTATCTCTGATAGCCAGTGGGTTAGCCCCATTCACGTTGTCCCCAAGAAGTCGGGCATCACGGTCATAACCAACGAAGCGAATGAGTTAATCCCTACTCGCACCCAAACCGGGTGGCGAGTTTGCATTGATTACAGAAAACTCAACGCTGCAACGCGGAAAGACCACTTTCCGCTACCTTTTATTGACCAGATGCTCGAACGATTGGCCGGACATGAGTACTATTGCTTTCTAGATGGCTACTCTGGCTATAATCAAATTCCCATCGCCGAAAAAGACCAGGACAAGACCACTTTCACTTGTCCTTTCGGCACGTTTGCATATCGACGCATGCCCTTTGGGTTATGCAATACGCCCGCTACCTTCCAGCGGTGTATGATGGGGATTTTCTCAGACATGGTGGAGAAATTTCTGGAGATTTTCATGGATGACTTCTCCATTTTCGGCGATTCTTTTGACGAGTGTCTGCTGCATCTCGACGCTGTCCTTACCAGATGTAAGGACAAGAATCTCACTTTGAACTGGGAGAAATGCCACTTCATGGTGCGTGAAGGTATTGTCTTAGGACATATCATCTCGCAAAATGGCATAGAGGTTGACAAAGCAAAGATTGAGGTCATTTCCAATCTGCCTCCTCCCCGATGCGTCAGAGATATCCGAGCCTTCCTTGGCCATGCCGGTTTTTATAGACGGTTTATCAAGGACTTTAGCAAGATTGCTAGGCCCTTGACGCTTTTGCTGGCCAAGGACACACCTTTCACCTTCGACTCGAGCTGTGTGACTGCATTCGAGTCACTGAAACTCTCACTCACTTCTGCTCCAGTTCTCTCTTCTCCTGACTGGACGCACCCATTCGAGATTATGTGCGATGCATCCGACTTTGCCATCGGTGCTGTCCTTGGACAGCACATCAACAAGATGCCGCATGTAATCTATTACGCAAGCCGAACCCTGAACGACGCACAACTCAATTATACAACAACTGAGAAGGAATTCTTAGCTGTTGTATTTGCCTTAGAAAAGTTCAGGCCCTACCTCATCGGCTCTCCAGTCATTGTCTACACTGACCACTCAGCTCTGCGCCATCTTTTTGCGAAGAAAGATGCCAAATCTCGGCTTATACGTTGGATCCTCTTGCTTCAAGAGTTTGACCTTGTCATTAAGGACAAAAGAGGATGTGAAAACGTGGTTGCCGACCATCTCTCGCGACTTCCTTCTTCGCCTTCGCTTCCAATTCCGATAAACGACGTTTTCCCGGATGAACAACTCTTGACAGTATCTTGCGAACCCTGGTTCGCAGATATTGTGAACTATTTGGCCACGGGATTACTACCGACTGAATGGTCGAGTCAGGACAGACTTCGCTTCTTATCCCAAGTAAAACATTTTTACTGGGACGAACCTTACTTGTTCAAGTACTGTCCCGACCAGATTATTCGTCGGTGTGTCCCTGATGAGGAATTCAAGAGTGTGCTGTCATTTTGCCACGACCAAGCATGTGGCGGGCATTTTGGGCCCAGAAAGACAGCTGAGAAGATCTTGCAATGTGGTTTCTACTGGCCACAACTTTTCAAAAACGCTCACGACTATTGCAAGACTTGCTCCCGGTGCCAACACATGGGCCGGATATCCCGGAGGAACGAGATGCCGCTCCAACCAATCTTGGTTGTGGAGATTTTCGATGTTTGGGGGATAGACTTCATGGGGCCGTTTCCCAGCTCTTTTGGGAACTTGTACATCCTTCTAGCTGTTGATTACGTCTCTAAATGGGTCGAGGCTGTGCCCAGCCGAACTAACGACAACAAGGTTGTCGTTAGGTTCCTTAAAGAAAACATTTTCTCACGGTTTGGGCACCCCCGAGCGATCATTAGCGACAATGGAAGTCATTTCTGCAATAGGACTTTCGAGGCCTTGATGCGGAAATACTCCATTAATCATAAGCTTTCTACGCCCTACCACCCCCAAACCTGCGGGCAGGCCGAAGTTTCAAATCGGCAAATCAAGCAGATACTGGAGAAAACGGTTTCCAAGAACCGTAAAGATTGGTCTTTGAAACTCACTGATGCCCTTTGGGCATTTAGAACCGCTTACAAGACCGACCTTGGCATGTCTCCCTATCGGCTTGTATACGGAAAAGCCTGCCACCTTCCTGTCGAAATCGAGCATCGCGCGTTTTGGGCGATAAAGGAGCTGAATCTGTCTCTGGAGGACGCGGGCAGCCATCGGAAGCTGCAGCTGAACGAACTGAGCGAGCTTAGGGATGAGGCTTACGACAATGCGGTTGTCGTTAAGAATCGAACGAAGGTGTTTCATGATAAACACCTTGTGCGCAAAACCTTCGTACCTGGTCAGCAGGTACTTCTTTACGACACCCGACTTCACTTCCATCCTGGAAAGCTCCGATCTCGCTGGAAAGGGCCGTATTTTGTGCGGACTGTGTATCCGCAGGGCGCTGTGGATTTGGAAAATCCAAAGGACGGTTCACTCTTCAAAGTGAACGGACACCGATGCAAACCGTACCTTAGCGCCGAACCAACAGAGGAGCTCCTGTTCTTACAGGAGCCGGTTTACCTTGCTTGATCTTCCTCTGCCTACCTCCAAACTTCGGTTATCCAGCCAAGAACAGTGGACACTGTTCCAAATAAGTTTGGGGGTATGTACAAACCATTTTGTTTATATTTGTGTATATTCTTTTTCTTTTCTTTCAAAAACAAATAAAACTTGTGTATCGCTAACCAACAATTTTGAACCTTCAAACTACTCTCTTCATGCAATGACAGTGAGGACACTGTCCAGTTTAAGTTTGGGGGTACGCTCGGTACACATTTCTTACCTTCGCATTCATATGTATATTTTGCATCTGCATATTAAATCCATAAAAACCATAAAAATTTGAAAATTTTCCAAAAATATAAAAACTTTTTTGTCAAGTTAGCTTGTGGATGAACTCTGATTCAACATTCGACGGTTTTTGTTTGAAAAAATAGGAATAACTAGATCTTATGTTTGGATTTTGAAAACCTGAAAGATAACTCTCCTTTGAAAGTTAACTATAGCTGATATACGTCTTTACATCACACTACACGTGTCGTGAGTTTTGGGAATTAGATGACAAGTCTTTCATGTTCAAACTTTTAAACAGATAAATGATTTTCTGAGAATCAAATAGGTTTGTTCTGAAATAAGTAATGACAAGAATAGTTTATGAAGTAAAGCGAATATGAAGGAATGTTATTGATGCCGTAATAGGAGCTAAGTCTGAAAAATAACCCATCTAAAACTTGATTGGAATGATTACACACCAAACCCACTAGACACGTCTTTTATCCAAAAAAATATTTGAACTGCCGGTTATATCTCCGTTCGTATTAAATCATCTGATTTTTCACGCCAAACTGTCTTTTGTTTTTGGACCTAGGTAACTTGAGTAATTAAGTCCGCTGGGGTGTTTCTACACCTAATGCCCTAAAACCAACTGGTTTGGGTGCATTGGCCCAAAGCTCGCTAAGAAGCCTAGAAAGTCTAGTTTAAAACAAAGTCAAGCAAGTGTTCTCTCCGAGTTAAAATTCCTAACGGTTCTTTGTGTGAGAATAATCTTGATAAAAGACAGGCTTTTAAAAAAAAAATTTTAACGGAGATATTAAGGTTTTACTCTTTGATAAAGACTATTGCACGTTCACAGTGGTGTGTATGAAATGAAAACAAGAAAAAGGTGGAGTGAAAAATACGACTTAGTTTCCTGTTAAGGAAGATAGAAATTCTGAAGTTGAAACCTTACTGCAAAACGAAACTTGAAAAATGCTTAACTCATTATAAAACTTATGTGATCCTTTTAAAATTGTTATCTGGGCTTTATTGTGCGACATGATGACTCTAATCGATCCTTCTGGAACTTAACGACACTATCCGCACTGCACGTAAAGACATATAAAATTTGTAGTTAAATAAGATGTGAGGTGTGAAAAATAAAGGTTCGATAGTCTAGACTAAGGATTATAGAATTGTTATTTTCTAAAACAAAACTTTAGGGTTTGAAACTTAGTCATTTTTACAAACCAACTTGACCGGATTTTGTGGGTAGTATCCGCTGAAAACCCTCAGGAGACAACACTCCTCCTACTAGGGACACCTAGAGGTTTAACGGCTTGTTGCACATGCTCAGTGCAATCGCGTTCCCTGCGAAAGTGAGGTTAGGAAATTTTTTGTGAATAAATGGACTTTGCTCGGGACGAGCAAATGATAAGTTTGGGGGTATTTGTTCATATCAGATTTTTGCATTTTCATACCGCCCAATTTTTATCACATTGCATATCCGTAGATACTCTTGAGCCGTGTTTGCTAGTCAATTGCAGGATACAGGTTCCCGGTTCTCAAACGGAGAAACTCATGAAAAACACGACAAAATCCGGTTCCTGCCAACCACAGATAAAAACTCGGTCTCTGCTCTTCATCCGTATGTTGCCAGATATCAATAGGAAGACAAAAGATCAAATCAATGTCATTCTCATGCACAAGGCTCAATGGTAGCACAAAATCCAAGAGATCTACGCGGAGCTCGAGGCAATCATGACAAAATCTTGACAAAAAGTCCACCTTTCCCTCAACAGAAATTCTGGAAAATTCGTGAAGAAATTATGATAAAATACATATACCAGAATAACGTACACACCAAACCAGGCCACCACCAGAAATTTGGGCACCCAACTCCTCTAAACGGCCGCGGAAGCGCGGCCAAAGGTGGGATTTGGCCGCCCTTCCGCGGCAGTTCTGGAGCCAATTGCGCAGAAATTTCAGGGGCTCTCTGGTCTTTTCACATGTGCCCGTATGGTTGCCCTAGGGTTTCATTCTCTGGCCTATAAATAGCCCAGAAGTTTGTGAAGGAAGGGGTCCAACTTTGTATTTTTCATTTTGCCTAGTTTTAGTATTGTTCTTCTTCCTCTTCTCACCTCTTCTCCATTAAACTTGTAAGTGAGCTTTTGAGTGAAGAGTGATGAATAAAGAAGACCATTTTTATTATCATGCTTGTCTCTTTCTTTACTTGTTATAATTGTTGTAATTTTAATTGTTAAGTAGTTGTTGTTATTTCCTTGTTGTTTGTTTCTTCTCTCTTTTTCTTTATCCTTACATATGACAATGATACTTACGCTTGATCCTCGCCAAGGTGAGGTCGCAAACAGTTAGTCGTATTCTTCTAATCTCCTTCTTTCTATCTTCCTCTTTTGTGTTGTTTTATTTTTCCGTATTATGAAGTGTGAGTAGTTCTATACTTGTTAGGGTAGGATAAGGGAAGTTTGAGAGAAGGAAATCTCTCTCACTCTTTCCTTGCCCAACAACTTAAATCAACTCCCGTTAACCCAACCACAATCCGCTCCTTACGGCACCCTATCCTACATGATAGCGGTGATTCCGTAGTGAGACCGGTTGTGGTTGAATTAACCGGAGGTTATGGATAAGAGCCAAGAACGGACGGACAAGCACCAAAAGGAAGGACTATGCGTTGGAAAGCCTAGCTTATACTCGCAAGTTCCTTCCTAGTCGTGCTAATCCCCGTTGTTGCCGATTACCGTAACACCGATATTAAGTGGGGCAACGAAAGATGTGGAGACTCCTAACTCAAACTAACCTAATCCTCACCCTAACAAGCTCTCTTTAAATATCAACTTACACTTAGATAACCACAACAAAATCTGAACAACCGGACTTAACTCGTCGAAAAACACATAGAAAAAGATTCCCATCTCCCTGCGGACGACCCGTACTCAACCGGCTAGCTACGTGCGAAACCGTCTTGATTGCGGTATTTAAACTAGAACTTGAACACGCTCGTATCCTAACAATCAGTAGCCCATGTAACAGATTACATATATGGGATCCTGATCCGGTATCTCATACCCAGGACGTAAAAGATACTGAAAAACAGTTCTCGGTAATGAACACACCCGAAGAAGATGCATCAGCATGCACTTCCTCGTTTGGGCGGCACGGGAATTCTGGTATTCTCCTATTTCTTGCTCGGTCTTATAGCAATTATAAGTTGGAGCGGGACCAACGTTCCCCAGCTCAGTATAACAAGCGGGTTCGGTCAATACATCCGTATTATTATCTTGATTAAGGCGTAACATGGTCGCTACCTAGAGAGAGAGAGAGAAGAAAACACTCAGCGTATGCTCTTGCAAGATTAGATTGGTTATTATTTTATCTAATCAGGATGGCTCCCATTGTTTTAGTCAAATCTTCCTTCAAACCCTAAAAGGAAAGACTAACTGGGATTAATTACACCCTACAAGTTCGCCAATCTTTCGGCCAGGCCAGTGTCGGTACTTTGAGGGAGGTTTCCCGTGCTTTCGCACGGACCTAATTAAAATAAACCTCATTTTCCCAGAGGCATAACCCCGTTAACACCTTTTAGACACCTACTTGATCGGCTAATTATAATATGTAAAACTTTCCCAGGAGTAACTCTTACTCGTGGTGGGTATCGGGATCCAACTATCTCATAGAAGGTATGCAATCTCATTGCAAATTTCAACACTTGAAATTCCCAATAATTTTTTGCCCCTAGCATCCTATAATCTTGATGGAGGTCAACAAATTATAGGCTACTAGTCAAGTTCAACTCGTACATTTCTTGATTGAATTAAACCCACCCGCACGACCCTTGACGGAGGTCAACAAGGCCGTATGAATACCCTAATCCAATCGCATCGTATGCTTATGCAGATAAGCATAAATAGCTACCGCACACTACGCCTTGACGGAGGTCAACAAACGTAGCACGAATATTATGAAGTACTTATCTGAAATGACGGAGGGCTATGACGGGTTTTTAAGAAAACCCTTTGCGTAATGAACTTGATCTCGTTGTAGAATTGAGTAACTTTGAGAAAGGAGTGTTCTTTGAGGCTTTTACTAGTTTTGCTAAAGAGGTCACTCCCGGTGAAGGGATCTTGGTTCTTTCCTTATCGAATAAGGTGCAGGATATTTCACAAATACCGCTATGCAAAGCAAAAACTATAGAAGAAATCAAAAGACAAACCGAATGTGTAGCATATGCTAGTTTCGGTAAAAAGGTCACTCTCGGTGAAGGGATCTCGGCTCTTTCCTTATTGAATAAGGTGCTGGATATTCTACAAGGAATACCGCTATGCAAAGCAGGAACTAGAGCTACCAGTTTTCGAGACAAGTTTCTACAATATCTTTAGGTTTCTTTTATTTCATCAATCTCATTAATGAAGTTTCATTATTTAAGTTACCTAAGCATCACAGATAAATACAACGTACGCTTATACCATCCGCATTCGCCTCGATATCCCCTCGTGCACCGTTGGGTTAGGTAACTAACGGCAGAGCGGGGCAGGGCTAGTGCGGGTGTAAAACATAAGCAACATTTATATAATATATCATATATATTATATCCTGTATTCATCTCATCAATATATCAAATGATCACATCACAGATATCGCAGCAGAAAACAACATATGAAATATTGGATATATTAGGACTTCCGTGTTTTAAATTAAGCCTGTATAAAACACGGATTCCACGGTCGTGATGAATAGCCAAACCCATATCCCTAGACCCTACGAGAGCAGCAAGCAACCCTACCAATTCTAGAGTTAGGAGATCCGGTCTCGACTCCTCGAGATGGTCTCCACTGGACCCTAGAACTCGGTTACTTGTGCTCTCCGCCTTGGGTCTATCCTAATGCGGAAAAGTAAATAATATACAATGGTGACATCATCCTCAACCTGGAAGTGCCCCAATAAAAGAATATTACATATAATGAATTTTACATGAATGAAAATGAAAAACCCTCATCTCACATAAAACCCTGGCTATTCAGTCACGATGATCCAATATAACATATCACAGTAACACATAACATCACATGTTATCAACGTAAGTAAATATGCATATCTTAATTGTCGTTGACATATAGTACCGAAACCGGCGATACACCACATATTACACTTACGGTCGCAGAAAAGAAAGTGAAAAACTACAACAGTTGGAATCCCCAACCACCTTAGACATCATAAACCTAATGTATCACATACTTTGGATTTCATGCCTAACCAACTGAATTCCTTAGACATCGCATGCCTAACAATTATAAACCCCGCATTTTAGTCTCGATCTCGAAAACACTTTTCAATATCAAGTCGGGCAATTCAACAAGATTCCCTATAAGCTGATCGAATGCTTATCGGAAACTTTAGTAGACGGCCGCACCCCCCGATGCCGTCGACGAAGTGCACTAAGGCTGAACACCGCTGCCGCGAGCATCCGAACGGATGCTTTTGGTGATGGGGTTCTCCTACAGTCACTTGGTCGGGGCTATGGGGTCTGGCTATCTAATAAGTTTACCCGGCGAGTATCCGCGTACGCTACATGATTGCGACGGACTTTTGATCACATCAAAATCCAGTGGCAACCAATCAAATGAGACTAAACTGCTAGATTTATAACATTCAAATTAGTTATCTCATAACTACATGGGGATTCCAAATATTGTATCCCATCAAATGATATCCGGATGACGTTAAACTTTTCGATCGATTCATCAAAATCCCACAATTTCCCGACAGCTCAACACTTGAGCACAGTTCAATAATACCCAGAATATGCCACAGTACCTATGCACCAGCCGTAGAAGGACAAACCCAAGCCTCACTCATGTCGCCACGGAACTACGACAAACCCTAGGGTATGATCGCGGTTCCGCGATCCAAAAAAGTCGAGTTAGGGTTTCATTCTTCTAGAGGGTTCATAAAATCACTTGCATGTTTTTCCGAATACGTTAAACTTGGAAAAATAGGTTTTTGACATTCGATCGAACTTTTTAACTTCGTCTAGACAACATGCGAATAACCCGAAACAATGTTAAAACTATGAATACGAAACACTCCAAATTGCTTATAGTATAAGATTACATCACATGCAAAATTAGCAAAAACAAACAACACCTGAAATATCAAAACCAAGTCTCTGGAACACGAAAAATTTCAGGGGGGGAGCTCGGATTTTGGCCGAGATGGGGGGTATAGTGGCCGGCCAAAAAATCATGGATTTTCCTGAAATTTTCATGGTGTTCTTGATATATCTCACACATCATTCTGTACTTGTTTTAAATTTTTTTTGAAAAACTTTTAAAATCGACAGAAACTTCAATTTTCCGTTTCAAGTTTCGGAGTATTTCGGTTTCGTAATCTTAACAAAATCCGTATAAATTTCTAGCATGACTCTGATACACTGCAGGGTTACAGCACGGAAACAAGGTTTCGGGAGGTATCATCCATACCAAATTAAAAAAATTGTCGTTCTAGCTAACCCTAACCCTAGAATTGTATACTAGAAATCGACGGAAAAGTAAATGCAAACACTTTGCAAGTAAAGAGAGCAAGGAATACAACCTTTGTAGACCGGTCCTTCACTTCAATAGCTCCGTATAGTCATCCCTTCGCTGCGATCGTGAACTTCGGACTCTAGAGAGGCTCCCTTGAAGAAACGAACATGCTTGTTTTGAAGACTTCGAGGCCGAAGACGATCTACGTCGAGGAGACACTAACCCAAGCTATCTCTTCATTAATTATGGAATTAATGAAGCAAACACCCTATACTAAATGGCAAATAGTAGAGGATGATGAAGTAGGAAGTGGGCTCACTTTAGATTTGATTTTCTCACTCATTTTCTCACATCTCCATTGAAGCTAGAAAGCTTTGAGGAAGAAGAAGAAGATGAAGAAATATCTCATATGATAATTATCCAAAGAATAATGGCAACCACGGTGAGTTAATATCATATATTAACCTTTGTAGAGAGTTAACCATTGCTAGGTTTAATTGGTTGGGTTTATAAATATCTTAAGGCAAAACAAAACTTGTAGACTTTAGTCAATGCAAATCCAAGCTTTTCAAAGCTTCTTGCCATGACAAAAGACTTTAGTTTTGAATTACTTAATCCATTAAAAACCTTAGGATTAAACCAAGCATGGTGTAAGTCATACACACACCCAAGTTGCATGTATCATCAAACATGACACAAAACATGTACACAAAAATATATCACATATATTCAATGTGCACAAAATGAGAAAAAGAATCATAAGTGAGCTTAATATTAGTTAATGTAATGTAATATATCAAATATATAATTATACATTAAATTATTAAATCAAAAATTGATTTAATAATCCGGCTATATTACATATGACTGACTAATATCAAATGCAATAACTTATCGAATCAACACTTGATTTGATAATCCGGCTATATCGCATATAACTGACCAATGTCACAAATCATGAGAATAGAATACGGTATCTCATATCGTATCAATCTCGGTCCCGCACATATCACATATGTGCTCCTACTTCGTTTCGCTTGAGCCAGAAAACCCCTGTATAGGACTCTGAAGACTCGTCAATACGCCGGCAGTAGGTGATGATCATATCAAACACCCACAAGCCGCAAGCGGTCTACTAAACGTAATGGCCACCCAGGTATTGAGCGATCAGAAGATCAACAAGCAAGCCTGCTTGTACTCCTGCGAATCCAAACAGTAACACTACCATACAGTCCGATCTCTTCGTCTGATATGTCGCATATCTCGTCTAGGGGTGGTAAACGTCAGACCCCTGTAACTCGATAAGTCGTGTCAATATGAGGCTCATAACGGGTCGAGAAACTACTGATAACACTTACTAGTATATCTCTAAAGCAGCCCTGGCCAGGTACTTCCTGTTATAGCCAATCGAGCACAGCGCAACATCAACCCCCAATACCGGGAGAGACGAAACCCCTCCTATCGCTCATTGCCTCCATGTGACTCGGGACTGTACCCAAAAACCACCATTTTGCACGTTCTCTTGAACATGGTAAGGTGGAAATTAAAGCACAGTGGGAATCATACAAGACTCTAAGACGATCTCGGGTCTACAGACTAACCTGTACCCGTGTGTTCAGTTGATAAAACTGCACATTTGTATTACATTTTTCCTACCATTTTCATATTTAAAAAGATCTTTATTATAATATATCATACATATGAGGGTTTATGTGTAAAAATACTATTTTCCATGTGTTGATATATTATAATTAGCTTTTGGTAGGAAAATGTATGCAAATAATATCATTGACCTAATCCTAGTAGAACAAAGTCTACTAAATATTATTTAAGTTGTTGTGCAGAATATTTCCAAGTTGTGCAGAATTTTTCAAAGACTAGAATCAAGCAAATCAAGTTGTTGAAGAAGACTTGCCTAATTAAGAATCAAAACTTGGAGACCAAGTCTGGCAGCGACTACGAGATGATTTCAAAGATACAAAGGTTCCAGAGGAGTCCAAATGTCACAAAGATAGATGCCCTAAAGTTTGATGAATGGAGGAGATTAAACGGCCGCGGATCAGCGGCCTTACCCCCCTTGGGCCGCAGATCCGCGGCACTATAGAGGGATTACTTGCCTAAATTTTGGGCGATGAATCTATGCTATATTTTACCAACTTTGGAAGCAAATTATTCTGGCTTTGCACTATAAAAAGGCACCGAGAGCCTCTTGGAAAATTTATCAAGCCGACGAGATCACGAAGTCCAAGACGGCTCAGCATCCAGGCTGATCATCAACGGTTCATCTACCTCCTTAGAAGAGATCGAGAAGCAAACTAGGTTTTTGTAATCATTTTCCAAGGAATCAAAGTGTACATGATCTTGTTGATTAATAAAGGTAGTTTATTGCATTTTATTTTCTTCATGATTTCTATCTCTTCTTATCCCAACATGCACGAGTAATTCTCCGCTTGTTAGGGTTCGTAGGATTAGGGTAGGCTAATGGACGATAAAAATCCCTAAACCCTTTTTAAGTCCTATAAAGTTTATGAACTTTATCAAAAGAATCATTAACATCCTAATCGGGCGCGCTAACAATTCTTTGTTAGTTCTGACCGCGATTAGAGATTAGATTAATGATTGTTTTGGTAAAGGCTAGATATGAACGGAGTTCCGTGTCGAGATAAGGGTTAAGAGTGGGATTCTTTTTCCCTCCAGAAACCCTAATCTACACGCATCACCGTCTCTCTAGTTTTAAATCTATTAATGAATAAAAAGGGTAACTTTTAATTAATCGTTCATAACTACTAAATCCTAACGAACCCTACAAGCCCTCTTATTATATTAATTACATCTTTAAAATAATCTAGATCTATATTTTTGCATTCTTGCTTAACGTAGATCTAGAAACTTTTCACAAAATTCTTTATTCCTCCTCTCTTTTTCAACACATCTAAAGTAAAAGTAAAAGGTTCCACGTTTCCCAGAGAACGACCCGTACTCATCTCGGTCTAGCTACACGCGACACCGTTATTGATTGCGGTTAAACTACAAACACACTTTTTACCAGAGAACTGCCATCTGACGTTAGGTATAATACCATCTGGGAGTTCTCGGCGAGTCCGTCCAGTGTTCCCAGTCTCCACTGAGCACCCATATACTGTCTCTGATGTCAAACACTAATGGATATGGGATCATCCATCGCCCATCTACATGGGTCGAGAAGCTATACGCTTGTCTACTCTGGTATATCGATGCCCTGTCTCGATACACCCACGACTAGGAACATTTGAAGGATGTACTTAGCGACTACACTGTTCCCACTAGTATGATCTTCATCATAATCCTGGTAGTCAAGTACTCATCCTAAGGGCTTTATCAATGTAACACCCGGCCCTCTTTATACCAATATTCGTGTTTCTCGTTAACTTATAAGATTTCACTTTATTTATAATTAATTATTAGTTTATTTATTTTGGAAACTCCATTAGACCCTAAACTCCAAATCAATTTCCCCCCGCTATTTTCTCAAACCCTAATTCCAATCTCTTATTTTCCTTTCCTATTTATATAGACCTCGATCTCGGTCTAGAACTCCATTTCATTTTAAGTATTTCCTTAGCCAAGTTAAAAACAAAATTTTAAATGTAAAACCAAATCCCCAACCCATTCTTTTATAACTTAAATTATTTTTAAAACCCAAAACAAATCCCCGAGCCCATCCCCTCAATTTTGTAAAAGAAACTCTTTTTATTTTTTTTTATTTTTTTTAAAACCAGCCCACTCCATTCTGTTTTCCCAAATTCTTTTCCTATTAAATTTAACGAGCCCAGCACCATTTTCCTCGGCCCCGGCCCACTCCCCTAAATTTCCCAATTGTTTTTCCCTTATATTAATCCCCAGGCCCGGCCCAGTGCCCCTCCTAGCCCACTCACTTCTGCCCACACCCGACCAGCTTCAACCTCCGACCCGACCCGCCTTCTCCTTTCTTCCCCACAACGGCTACTTCCTATCTTTTTCGCTCGCTCGACACACCTCTGCCTCCCCCGCTCGCGATCCGTATTCTCCGCCGACTCCTCCGCCCACGCTCACTCGCCGTTACCCCCACAACGCGCCTCTCACGGTCCACTCGACGCGCACCCTCGTCTCACCTATCCCATTCTCTCCTCCTCCTACTCCCTCACCCAAACCCACTGCACACCCAATCCCCGTCCCCGAACGTCGCTCGCCCTGACGGCGACGACTATGACCTCTTACCTTCCTCCCTCGTTCACTACCCCACACCAACAGAACTCCCTCACTACCGCACCCCTCAATCGAGCACCACCCCCTGCACGCATCGGCCACCGAGTCTCACCCACTCCCTCGACGACGGCAACGACCCCACCACCTCGTACACCCCCTCGACCTCCTCCACGTCGCCAACAGCACCCTCGACCAAGCGCCTCCTTTCCTCCTCCAGTCCCCTCAACCGCCATCTCTCTCTCTCCCAGTTCCTTCTCTCTCTCTCTCTCTCTCTGTACACTCTGCTCTCTCTCCGTGTGTGCTCTCTGCTCTCTCTCTCTCTGTGTGCTCTCTCTCTCTCCCTACTTCTCTTTCTCTACCTCTCTCTTTCTCACTCTCCCTCAGTTTTCACTTTCTCTCTCTCTCTGTCCCTCACTCTCACTCGATCCCTCTCCTTCACCCTCTATCTCTCTTTGAGTTTCTCACCCCTCTCTCTCTCTCTGCTTCATTCTCTCTCTGGCCCCCTCGTTCACTCCCTCTCTCTCTGCCCTCTCAATCTCTCTCTCTACAACACCAATCCCTTCTCTCTCGCTCTCCTATCAACCGAGCCCGTGCCACCCAGTTCAAGCCGAGGCCAAATCTTGACGTTGCCGCTCGCGCGTGTGTCACTGCCGTACCGCATGTGTGTCGTGCCGCTGCCGTGTGCCCCAACGTCTCCAGGCAAGTCCCCACTTGCTACATGCTACTTATTATTAATTACAAATGATAATCGTATATATATTCCATGCTTTACCTTCTGTTAAAATATTACGACTCAACTGTTCGATGCATGTTTCTTATGAAAATTCTCGTTTAAATTGACGGCACTCACTTGTATAGCTTGTCCCTTAAGCCTATGATTCTAGTGTGTGAATTTCATTAGAAAATATGGCCGTTAAAGATTAAAACAACTACCCTCAAGTTTAACCGTAAAACTGGAATTTTATTGTACCTGAAAACCGTTAAATTCACCATAAATCATATACATACTGGAATGGTGCGTTCGAGGGATCAAATCGAAGCCGACTCGACGAACTTTAACCCTATACTGGTTTCCTGGTATTCCTATACTTAAATTGTGATGATATTTGGATCGGAGTGCGACTCTGGACTGCAGTCCAGAGCGACTCCAGTCGTTGCTTGCTGTTCCGTATTGGGTACCACAAGATCTGCTTAACTCGTAGATTGCGGAACTCCACTGCTTATTATAGGTAAATCTGTTATCTATACAAAACAATTAGTTTCTTTCTGTTTCGTTACCGTTTGATATTTAATCGGTAATTTAATAGACCGGGACGCATAACAGTCCCAGCAGAATCAGAACTGACATGTTAGTGTTAAACAGTGTATAACTCCTGACGTGCAGATGCGATTGATGATCCGTCTATTACGTTGAAAACCTTACTGAAAACCCTAGAATTCATCCAACTGTAGCATCGCTAAAATCTGATCCCAACTGAGATTAAAACGCGTTGCGAAACGGATTTCTGATTCTGAAACCAGATTTCCAGCCGTGAACGCTTAAAATGAAATGGCTATAGATAATGACTTTGGAATCCGATTGGCGTGAAACTAAATTAGATGGATAGATAACTGAACATACTAAGTATTACCTGTTTATCGTTTCACTAAACTATACACGTACGTTTCATGATAAATCGTGCAAGTGATAAAATACTGTTTCATAACATCCTAATCATGCTTCATATACCGTTTACGTATCATATCATACCCATATCATTGCAGTGATAACCTAGTGATATCGTACATTTACCCAGTGTTAGATTTTAGTGATGATTGTGGCAAGTACGTCAGTGTTCGTGTGTCCGTGAATAAGTGAAAGTGATACGTACTTGTGCACAATCAGTGACCCTATTATTCTATTGCATTGTCGACGTCTGTGGGATGCGTGTACGTGTGAGTATAAGTGGTATGGGACACTTATGGAAGCGCTTGCACGGGTGTCACAGATAAGGCACCAGATACTGCCATTTATCTTAGGTATTAGTCGGGACGTGCTTGATGGAGGTCTTGCCTCCAGTTCTCGCGCAGACTTGTCACGGATCGATTAGTATTTAGGGTTATGGTTAGCGTTTGATGTAGACCACGGGGTGTGGGGTAGTTTAAGTGTGAGTTCAACAGAATCTCGGGAGTCCCATGCCGGCTTATATATTTAGGGAGATATATGGAGATTTACAGGGTATGTGATATTCACCGTGATTTACATGTTATATGTTGGGCCCGTGGTCCCTTGCCCTTGGGTTCTACCCTTGGGTGGAGGACACTCATGAGTGGTTGACTCTCACACTTGGACTGACGATAGGCTTAGTGACCTGTACAGTGAGACTTAGAGACTGATAGGGATACTGGCATTGTTATACCTTACATACTGTGTTGACACTCGTGGCATGTTGTTCTACTGCTTTTATTGTTCCGCTGCATTGATTACTGCACATTCATATCCATGTTGTTATTGATTTATTGTTGCACATATCTGTTACTACTGTACAGTTGTCACTTGATTTATACATACTATATTGCTATTGTGTCGCTCTGACGACCTGAGTATGCATGCTCAGTGTGAGGAGAAGATCTAGCCTGGACCAGGATTAAACGTACATTACAGACATTTCGATTCGATATCCAGAGTTATATCTATATTTATTTCCCCTCAGGTCAGTTCTTTACATTGTTTCCTTTAGTTACCGCATCTCTCTTTACCTGCGCATTATTTACTGTTTACCATGAAAAACTAGAAGCCGAAGTGTGACTACGGCAGGACATTTCCTTGACCGTAGGAGCATGGCTGGCCTTGTCTACCCCTCGTATTCCGTATTTTGGGAAGCGGGGCGTGACATGGTTTAGTTGGTATCAGAGCCAGGTTTTGCTTCGATTAGGATTGTAGTTTTCCGTGTAGAGCTCGACAATCTAGGATATCCCTCAGTCTAGATTGTAAACTTGATATTCTTGATTCATATTCGCTTTGAGCGTTCTGCTATCCATTCACTAGGGTTTCAAGTAACTTGGCAAAGTTTCGTGGTTGCAATTGTGAACTGCATCACAATTACACTACCATACTCTGTTTAAGTGACTTGGAGTCGTACGGTCGATTCCCCACTTGTAATAAATTCATCACCTCTGATATTCTTGATTCTTTGTCCTATCCATATTATATTTTGATTAGTTTGGCTTGTGACTTATATCATTCTCAAAATTATTGTCTCAGGATCATGTCTTCCAATGACTCTTCATCTATATCCGCTCCCCAGAATCAGACCGTTGAGATTCTGAGTGTACTGCAAGGTCTAAAGGAAGCCCAGGAGCGAACAAACGACTTGTTGGCTGAAGGACTGAGAAGACAGGTGAATCAGGCACCAGCGGGAGTCTCAAATCATAAAGGGATCCCCGTTAGACGAGGAAAAGAGAGGAAGATGAAGCGCCAATTTGTTTCCCCGCGACAGAAGCAGCAGAAGACCCCATGTTGTGGGTATTGTAAAAGGCCAGGACATCTTCAGAGGGATTGTCGCCGCGCCCAAGGGAAATGTCTGATTTGTGGATCCAGCGAACATCTCATCAACGGTTGCCCAGAAAGGAAAGAACTACAAGGAGGAAACTCGTCCACACTCCCCACTTCTGCCGAGTGACGATTCTTGCGTAGTTCGCGCTTCGAGGATAAAGCAGACCCAACGCAGGATCCAACTCGCATGACGAGAATGCAGCGGTCTAGCAATCAAAGAAGAATTTTATGTTTTCTACTCTCAGTAATAATGATGTCATCTTTTTATGAATATTTCTTTCAGTTTGGAAATCTTGTATCCGCTGAACTTTTGATTGAATGCAATAAAAATTTGAATCGTAATATATGTATCATTCTCTTGCTTTCTCTTTATCTAATTCTATTCATTATCACAGTATTTTAATCTTGATCTTTCAGTTCCTGCAACCGCCTGTTTTCCTATAGTTCGTACCCTGAGCTTTTTCCTTGATGTATCCCACTGTCTAATCATGACTTTTCTTTTCAGACCATGGCCCACCCTGGAGCAGTGCTGCATCTAGATGAGGATGCACAGTCATGCGTTTCCTTAGACCGCGCGCTGATGCGTTCCGACGATGAGATCAAAGGTCCCCAAGTCAATTTCGGAAACCACGACCCAGAGGGCGAAGGAGCAGCCGCCCCAGAGTTTGACATGATAGCTGATTCCGACGAAGAAGAAGGAGATCCTGAAGAGAACCCTATAGAGGAAGACCCGATAGAGGAAGATCCCGAGGAAGATCCGATAGAAGAAAATCCAGTGGAGGAAGACCCCATGGAAGAGAACCCAGAAGGAGAGGATCACATGGAATCAGATCTCGATGAAGAAGCTCTATCCGAGGAAGAAGGACAAAAAGATCAAGATCCTGTGGTGGAAGAACTTCCAATAGCGATACCTGCGAGGCGCTATGGAAATGGACGCCCCTACCTGAGCGCGCGAGTCTACCGCAACCTGCTGAATCTCCACAACCGAGACTGACGGAATTTCTTTTGATGTTGTCTTTCTGGCCAAATAAAAAACTGTGTATAGTTAGGGCCACTTCTCGTCTTTGAGAATGCTTTGTTTAAAATCTTTTGAAATGAAATAAATTGTTGAGTTCGCTAATCCATCGATTTTCTTAGTTCCCTTGATGTTTGATATTTCTTCTATACAATTATTCTTCCTACTGAGATCTGTCCACTCCTACTCCTTACATTGTCTTAAGACTCACTGAGATTAACCAGTACCACACCCGATCTTCTAGAGATCCACCCTTCATCTCTTGTCTGTGCCCCGTTTGAGATTCTTCTGGGAGGAGAAAATTTTAGGGAAATTTCCGAGTTCGCTAACCCTTCAAATCTTGATTCGTGTGTTGTACCGACTGTTGTTTCCCCCACACTTTTCCTTTTGTATTCCTTTGTTGCTCATCCTTACTTCCTGTACTGACCCGATCCCAGTCTCCTTGATCTTCAGCCTAAAGCCACCATACTTTAACCGTTGAATGATCGTCACTTCCTTGTAATCCTTACCCTAGCTAGCCCTGTGCATTTTGTGTGTTTTCCTATTACCCTAAATATATTTAAGGACTGCATTATTCGAAACTTTGTTTTCATTATCTTGTATTTATCGAGGAGTGTGTTTTATCGACTATTCCCGTTTCACGCATTTCAAGTACTTCACCACTAGTTTTCCTATTATTTTTTTTGATAGCGCAACCTTACATCGCGCATATTTTCGCTCCAT
The DNA here is from genome assembly GCA_030015575.1 of Agapanthus africanus. Taxonomy (NCBI): domain Eukaryota; kingdom Viridiplantae; phylum Streptophyta; class Magnoliopsida; order Asparagales; family Amaryllidaceae; genus Agapanthus; species Agapanthus africanus. The sequence goes on along the minus strand of CM057350.1, from coordinate 98,474,102 downwards.
GTTTTTTATTTTCACTATATGAGTTTTCTACTTTATTTGAACGATACATTATCCTAAAATGTTTTAACCTACCGACAAATCTTTCGCTACGTTATTATCGTTACTTTATTTTCGGGCGTTGTGCCTATGGTTACTATTATAAGTGGTTGGACTTTATACTTATTATTTTTGCTGTGCTACTTTCAATATACTTATATGTGCACATATTTGGGTTTGATTCTATCGAACACGCCTTGATTATTATTGTTCGTTATTGTTGTTATTGCTATTCTGGTATAGATGTAGTTGTCCCTATAGTTATTCCGGCCTTATCCCTATTTAGACCTATATTTTTGAATGATGTTCTTACATATTTATAACTTCAAATTTCTTCGTCCACATATATCTATTAAATGTTTATGTGTTAGTTTGCAATAATAGCTTTCGCCTATATTTGTATAATTTATCGTTTATTTTAAATTTCGAGGACGAAATTTTTATAAGGGTGGTATGATGTAACACCCGGCCCTCTTTATACCAATATTCGTGTTTCTCGTTAACTTATAAGATTTCACTTTATTTATAATTAATTATTAGTTTATTTATTTTGGAAACTCCATTAGACCCTAAACTTCCAATCAATTTTCCCCCGCTATTTTCTCAAACCCTAATTCCAATCCCTTATTTTCCTTTCCTATTTATATAGACCTCAATCTCGGTCTAGAACTCCATTTCATTTTAAGTATTACCTTAGCCAAGTTAAAAACAAAATTTTAAATGTAAAACCAAATCCCCAACCCATTCTTTTATAACTTAAATTATTTTTAAAACCCAAAACAAATCCCCGAGCCCATCCCCTCAATTTTGTAAAAGAAACTCTTTTTATTTTTTTTATTTTTTTAAAACCAGCCCACTCCATTCTGTTTTCCCAAATTCTTTTCCTATTAAATTTAACGAGCCCAGCACCATTTCCCTCGGCCCCGGCCTACTCCCCTAAATTTCCCAATTGGTTTTCCCTTATATTAATCCTCAGGCCCGGCCCAGTGCCCCTCCTAGCCCACTCACTTCTGCCCACACCCGACCCGCTTCAACCTCCGACCCGACCCGCCTTCTCCTTTCTTCCCCACAACGGCTACTTCCTATCTTTTTCGCTCGCTCGACACACCTCCGCCTCCCCCGCTCGCGATCCGTATTCTCCGCCGACTCCTCCGCCCACGCTCACTCACCGTTACCCCCACAACGCGCCCCTTACGGTCCACTCGACGTGCACCCTCGTCTCACCTATCCCATTCTCTCCTCCTCCTACTCCCTCACCCAAACCCACTGCACACCCAATCCCCGTCCCCGAACGTCGCTCGCCCTGACGGCGACGACTACGACCTCTTACCTTCCTCCCTCGTTCACTACCCCACACCAACAGAACTCCCTCACTACCGCACCCCTCAATCGAGCACCACCCCCTGCACGCATCCGCCACCGAGTCTCACCCACTCCCTCGACGACGGCAACAACCCCACCACCTCGTACACCCCCTCGACCTCCTCCACGTCGCCAACAGCACCCTCGACCAAGCGCCTCCTTTCCTCCTCCAGTCCCCTCAACCGCCATCTCTCTTTCTCTCAGTTCCTTCTCTCTCTCTCTCTCTCTGTACACTCTACTCTCTCTCCGTGTGTGCTCTCTGCTCTCTCTCTCTCCCTGTGTGCTCTCTCCCTCTCCCTACTTCTCTTTCTCTACCTCTCTCTTTCTCACTCTCCCTCAGTTCTCACTTTCTCTCTCTCTCTGTTCCTCACTCTCACTCGATCCCTCTCCTTCACCCTCTATCTCTCTCTGAGTTTCTCACCCCTCTCTCTCTCTGCTTCATTCTCTCTCTGGCCCCCTCTTTCACTCCCTCTCTCTCTGCCCTCTCAATCTCTCTCTCTACAACACCAATCCCTTCTCTCTCGCTCTCCTATCAACCGAGCCCGTGCCACCCAGTTCAAGCCGAGGCCAAATCTTGACGTTGCCGCTCGCGCGTGTGTCACTGCCGTGCCGCACGTGTGTCGTGCCGCTGCCGTGTGCCCCAACATCTCTAGGCAAGTCCCCACTTGCTACATGCTACTTATTATTAATTACAAATGATAATCGTATATATATTCCATGCTTTACCTTCTGTTAAAATATTACGACTCAACTGTTCGATGCGTGTTTCCTATGAAAATTCTCGTTTAAATTGACGGCACTCACTTGTATAGCTTGGCCCGTAAGCCTATGATTCTAGTGTGTGAATTTCATTAGAAAATATGGCCGTTAAAGATTAAAACAACTACCCTCAAGTTTAACCGTAAAACTGGAATTTTATTGTACCTGAAAACCGTTAAATTCACAATAAATCATATACATATTGGAATGGTGCGTTAGAGGGCTCAAATCGAAGCTGACTCGACGACCTTTAACCCTATACTGGTTTCCTGGTATTCCTGTACTTAAATTGTGATGATATTTGGATCGGAGTGCGACTTTGGACTGCAGTCCAGAGCGACTCCAGTCGTTGCTTGCTGTTCCGTATTGGGTACCACAAGATCTCCTTAACTCGTAGATTGCGGAACTCCACTGCTTATTATAGGTAAATCTGTTAGCTAGACAAAACAATTGGTTTCTTTCTGTTTCGTTACCGTTTGATATTTAATCGGTAATTTAATAGACCGGGACGCATAACAGTCCCAGCAGAATCAGAACTGACATGTTAGTGTTAAACAGTATATAACTCCTGACGTACAGATACGATTGACGATCCGTCTGTTACGTTGAAAACCTTACTGAAAAACCTAGAATTCATCCAACTGTAGCGTCACTAAAATCTGATCCCAACTGAGATTAAAACGCGTTGCGAAACGGATTTCTGATTCTGAAACCAGATTTCCAGCCGTGAACCCTTAAAATGAAACGGCTATAGATAATGACTTTGGAATCCGATTGGCGTGAAACTAAATTAGATGGATAGATAACTGAACATACTAAGTATTACCTGTTTATCGTTTCACTAAACTATACACGTACGTTTCATGATAAATCGTGCAAGTGATAAAATACTGTTTCATAACATCCTAATCATGCTTCATATACTGTTTACGTATCATATCATACCCATATCATTGCAGTGATAACCTAGTGATATCGTACATTTACCCAGTGTTAGATTTTAGTGATGATTATGGCAAGTACGTCAGTGTTCGTGTGTCCGTGAATAAGTGAAAGTGATACGTACTTGTGCACAATCAGTGACCCTATTATTCTATTGCATTGTCGACGTCTGTGGGATGCGTGTTCATGTGAGTATAAGTGGTATGGGACACTTATGGAAGCGCTTGCACGGGTGTCACAGATAAGGCACCAGATACTGCCATTTATCTTAGGTATTAGTCGGGACGTGCTTGATGGAGGTTCTGCCTCCAGTTCTCGCGCAGACTTGTCACGGATCGATTAGTATTTAGGGTTATGGTTAGCGTTTGATGTAGACCACGGGGTGTGGGGTAGTTTAAGTGTGAGTTCAACAGAATCTCGGGAGTCCCATGCCGGCTTATATATTTAGGGAGATATATGGAGATTTACAGGGTATGTGATATTCACCGTGATATACATGTTACATGTTGGGCCCGTGGTCCCTTGCCCTTGGGTTCTACCCTTGGATGGAGGACACTCACGAGTGGTTGACTCTCACACTTGGACTGACGATAGGCTTAGTGACCTGTACAGTGAGACTTAGAGACTGATAGGGATACTGGCATTGTTATACCTTACATACTGTGTTGACACTCGTGGCATGTTGTTCTACTGCTTTTATTGTTCCGCTGCATTGATTACTGCACATTCATATCCATGTTGTTATTGATTTATTGTTGCACATATCTGTTACTACTGTACAGTTGTCACTTGATTTATACATACTATATTGCTATTGTGTCGCTCTGACGACCTGAGTATGCATGCTCAGTGTGAGGAGAAGATCTAGCCTGGACCAGGATTAGACGTACATTACAGACATTTCGATTCGACATCCAGAGTTATATCTACATTTATTTCCCCTCAGGTCAGTTCTTTACATTGTTTCCTTTAGTTACCGCATCTCTCTTTACCTGCGCATTATTTACTGTTTACCATGAAAAACTAGAAACCGAAGTGTGACTACGGCAGGATATTTCCTTGACCGTAGGAGCATGGCTGGCCTTGTCTACCCCTCGTATTCCGTATTTTGTGAAGCGGGGCGTGACAATCAACATGTAATATAGAGACAATCAGTGTACATGTTAAGATAAAGAGCAACCAGATAGCATACTATCATGTCGAGCAAGAAAGTCCTCCCTATATATGTCCAAGCATCCACTACAATATACATCGTATGTACAGTAATGGCCTCTAGGGCATACATATAACTAACAGAGGTATGGCAGGAGGATGAGTATAACGTCGTTCTAAACTACCTTTAGAAGTGCACGTGTATATGACTCTGCCAGAGGGTTGTTATAGTCAGTGGGAGCAGTGGAAGCATAGTGGGTAAGTAGCTTATGTCTATTTATAGACTAAAGCAGGTATAGCGGAGATAGATCATCTAGTTTTGATGTGACAGTCATACAGTTTGACTTCATCAGAATAACTGATGGATCTGGTAAGAAAATAGTAGGGAGTGATGTCCTGGTATTTGGATGACATGCACTTAATTGGAAGAGATCTTCCTATACTACGATCAGTTATACTGTAGTTGTCACAAGGTGTTTCTCCATATAGGATATAGATAAAATATCAGGGATTCTGGTGACTAGATCTATGGGTTTAGATCTAGATTTGGGAAGTGTCCCAACTCGGGTACTTTGACACTATTCTAAAGTGTTTTAGAATGGACGACTCCTGGCGTAGCGGTGTACCCGCAGGTGATGGAGTCACCCTCTCTAAAGAGATGTCTTTTAGACTGATGAGGAGAGGAATTTGCATAATTGACATATCACCTGCTTTGGTAATTGAGTCAATCATGAGATGTCAAGTACAACACCAGATATTGATTTTGCACAGGCTGCAATAAGTTTATATTAATCCAATCCTGGAGAAATATTGGGAAGCAGTTATGAACATAAGTGGATGTTCTTGGTATATGGTAACGACAACCTCTTTCAGGAGGTGGTTATCATTTCTGGCTTCCAAGATGACCTGGATGATAGAGTGCCTGTCAGAGTTATAGTTTTCCCTCTTTTGAGGGTCAGTATGTTGGACATGTGATCCAAGCGGATACTGAGGAAAGCATGGTGCAGGATACTGATTAAATTCAGTGGATGATACGGTCTAAGAAGTTTGTTGGATTTGGTGTTCATTTGTGAACTGGGTCCTATCGGATATCCAGACAAATTCTAAGACAGGTATTGCTCGTTTTGGAAGATTGTCTTTCTCCGCGAAGTTGAGATATAGAGAGAGATAAAAATAGAAATATTGGAGCGGATCCTCTCACTGAGGCTATTTCTCGAACGCAATAGTTTCACAAACGAGTTTTATGAGACTGATTAGTAGAGAAGTTGGATGTTCGGTATCACACGGGCTGTGAGTATACGACACCGCAATAATTAGCCTTAAGTGCAAGTGGGAGATTGTTGGCTATAGTGCCCTCAAGGCATTATTGTAATCACAGGCAGGTGATTATGATGATTGAGGGAGGACCTATATGGATAGAACAGTCTTACTCGAGATGATAGCATGCTATCTGGTTTGTCTTTATCATCATGTACATGCTTATGTGGTATTACAGATCACTAATACATGTTGATAGAGCCCATAGGATTCTTGCTTAACAACCAGCATTATGATGACGATCATATACGTGGGAGCAGGGTGGTCTATAAGCACATCCTTAAATGTCACTAGTCGCTGGAGTATCGAGACTGGGCATCGATACTCCGGAGTAGACTAGTGTGTACTTATCGAGACCCCGACGAGGGGCGGTGGCCGGTTGCACAATCCATTGGTGTCAGTTAGTCATCTAAGATAGTATGCAGCTACTCATTGGGTTATGAGTACACTGGATGGACTCACCGGGAACATGCTAGTTGGTATTATACCTATTGTCAGATAGCGGCTCTCAGGTGACATGTGTACAGGTTAGTCTGTCGACCTGAGATCGTCATTTGTCTCGTGTGAGTTCCCACTGTGCTTTGATTACTACCCAACCACGGCTCAATGGAGTCATGCAAACAGGTTTTAGTTGGGTATAGTTCTGAGCCACATGGAGGCAGTGAGTAGATCGTCGGGGATTCGTCTCTCCTAGTATTGGGGGTTGATGTCGCGAGGTGCACGGGTGGCCATCACCAGAAATCCTTGGCCAAGATAGTCGAGAATTACTGATTTGGATCAGTAGTTTCTCAGTTGGTGATGGGCTTCATACTGACACGAAATATCGTGTTATTAGGGGTCTGACTTTATCCACCCTCTAGACTCGATATGCGATACTCATAGACGAATAGACCGGACTGTACAGAGATTGTCATGGACATGCTCAGTATGGGTTCGGATGAGTTTGCTCGTCAGCCTTCCTTTCGCTCAATACCTGGGTACCCGTTACGTACAGTTAGTGCCGCTGACGTGCTTGTAGTTAAACCCACTTCCAGCGTATTGACGAGTTTTTAGAGTCCCACACAGAGGGTTTTCCTTCTTCGGGCGAAACAATATAGAGGCTGTATGGTATTACGGCAGAGTTTGATCATATACGTGCACTTATGCACGTATCATGATTCGGACGGATAATACTAGTGGGCTTTGGTTTAATCCAGATCCTAGTATTATATTTTTTGGATATTTTCGTCTTTTTGTATTAGTATTTTTCGGAATACGGATACGGGTATGTATATACGGATGAGGGGTATTCTTGTAACTTATTACAAGGTGCTTCTAGAAGATAACACCTCATTTTAGTTTTAATCATTTTGGTTAAATGGTTAAATGAGGTGGAGGGATGAGTTGTGTTGTGGCATTAAATGAAGCATGGCTCAATTGGTGACTCATGGGGTGACTCATGGTATGACTCATGGTTTACTATTGTGACATGCTTGATATTTGTGGAGTGAATTATTGGTTTGCTTCAAGAGATTCTTCACACAAATGACTTAGCCATTCTTGAGAGAAAGCTATGCTCCACACTCTCATCTCCTTAAGCTTACTTCTTCTTCCTCAACCCTTAATGTCCCATGTGTTGAGAAACCTAGGGTATTTTGAGACAAATCAATCAATCATCACTCTCTACATCCTCTAAGCTATCTAGTTTAGCGAACTAGGGACCCTAGTTACCTCAGTATTGAGGTTAGATCTCGAACTACAAATCCTCAGGTGGATCATATTCGATGGAGGGAGACCGCAGGCCAAACTCAATCCATGACACCTCAAGGAGCTTAGGAAGATGGTAGAAGACCGAAGGACTCGGATCATTCTGTATAACCATTCTAACTCCTCTTTAGTTTGCTAGCTTATAGGTTTATAGTAGATCCGGGTTATCGGGTTGTTCTAGAGCTACTTTATAAAATTTTTGTTCCGCAAACGGTCATGGTAGATGGCCAGGGCGCTGGCATAACCCAACACCTCTGGCTTGTCTTCTTCCGCTTGTATTGTTGCAATCACTGCCTTCCTTGGTTTAGCCTTGTAGGTGCTAGGTTCTAGGGTACGGTCTCCACTCTTGAAATAAAAGACCGGATGATCTGGTATCTTAAACACTACCCTCCTTTGACGACAGTCGATGGTAGCGAAGAAAGTTCCTGGCCAGTCCATTCCCAAGACTACGTCGAAGTTCGGTATGTCCAGCACCTTGAAGTCCGCATAAAATTCTCTGCTGCAGACGACCACTTGACACAGATCGTATCCCAGAGTTGCCTTTAGAACGTCGTTCCCTGAACTGACATTCCAGCTGGATACGAGCGGTTTAACTGGAATCGCATGAGTTCGGACGAACCGTTGCGACATAAAGCAATGTGATGCTCCAGTATCGAAGAGTGCTAAAGCAGGTAGGGGAGGCTACTAAAATTATAGCTAAGTTGTGTGGGATATGTTTACGTATAGAAAGAAAATATATTGATGTATATTAGGATTGAAAAGGTTTAAAAGATTGGGAGGTTACCAGTGATGACTTTGCCAGTGGCTTCAACTTCTTTCACAGTCATTGTGAAAACCTGACGCCTAGGTACATTCCTCCTTGCTGGAGGCACATTCCTCTATCCGTTCCTCTGTCCTTGATGCATGTTCCTTTGTGCCTGATGGAACTGATGAGGAGGCTGTGCAGGAGGTCCACGAGGAGGTGGAGCTAGGAGAGCAAGATGAGGTGCAGGAGCCTGAACAGCTGGCTGCTGCGGAAAGGTCAGTGCCGGTCGGGGTGTAGGAGCTGGGATGAGACGATGGGGACAATCTCCAATGGCGTGAATGGATGCGCCACAAACTAAGTATAGGCGGTTAGCACGCCTGCAGTCCTTCGCCAGGTGTCCATTCCTTTTGCAATAGAAGCAAAATTTTAGACTAGGCCGGTTAAATGGCACTCCCGGTCTCCTGGGTATAAAAGGTGGCCTGGAAGAGGCTCCTCCTGCCATCTGAGTGGCAGGGCTCTTCACACCGGCAGTTTGAGACTTGTCCTTCTTCTTCACTACTGCCTCATATCGTTGGGCAGCCTTCAGTGCAAGATCATGGGTTGGGAAATCCCCTATAGCTAGTGCAGCTTGGATCTCCGGGTCCAACCCTTGCTGAAATCTTCTTGTCCAGATCTCAGCAGTCGGGATGAGGTGTGCAGCGAACCTGTTATGACCTTGTGTTAGCAGTGTAGTATGTGATATCAAGAAATCGAATATTGAGACATATCTTACCTGCTGAGCATGGTAAACTCAGTATCGTATTCATCCATAGATTTGTTCCACATTGAATCTTGCTGCAAGTGGATGAACTGCTATTCCATGTCGAAACGGGCAATCTCAGAAAATTATTTCGCGTCATACATGTCGTGAAAAGTCATCGATTCAATCGGCTGGGTAAGTCGGCTTTCTTCAGCCATCCACCATACTCTTGCGTTATCTGTGAGTTGCAGTTTCGCAACTCTCACCCAGGCAATCTCTGGCACTTATGCTGCTGTCAGGTCATCTTTAATGGACCGAGACTATTCCTCTGCTTCTAGTGGGCTTTCTTTCCCAGAAAATTGCTTAGGGTGCAATGCCCGGAATTGTTTGACTCCGGGTGCCTCAGTCTCTGGGCGGTGCAAAAGGATAGCAGTCTACTGCTGCTGACCCTCCAAGAGGCTCTTTATCGCCTCAAGCAGTACCGTCTGCTCGTTGATAGGAGTTGCTACGGTAGGTGGTGGTGGTAGAGGAGGCGGAGTGTTTCCATTCACGTTGGTGCTCGTGTTGTTCGGGGAATTCATAACCTTGAAAGAAAAGGAAGGGTTAGGATAGATTCAAAAGCTTAGAAATGTAAGGAATTTTTAGTTGGTGATTCTTATAATTCTTATGACATATTGCTTAGGTTTCCATGCAGAACTGACCTGCATAGGCCACCAACAAAACCTGTCACGCCTCGCTTCCTAGTGTACGGAGAAGTAGACATGACGGGCTGCGACGTATTTACTCAGAAGTAAACACGTTAAGCGTAAATAAGCAATATAAATGAATACACAAGAATAACAAGAGATGTAATAATAACAGCAACTTTATTAACATTCTTTCTTTACATACAACTGAAAAGAAAAGTACAATGATAGAAAGCGATGCCTAAACAGTGGCATGTGAACTGAAAAGAAAATAAGTACAAGTAAAATGCCTAGAAGTCTGGCTCCTCTGTGAACTGCTCCAAATCGTCTTAATCGGGCTCGGTCTCCCGAGAGTCGGGTCCTCCTGACGAACATTCCAAAGAAAGAGGTGTCAGGAATGTCGTTAGCGAACTAGCGCTCGGTAAGTCCCAAAAAATAGAATGGAATAAACAAGTAAAGAGAATAAAACTGGTAAATTATCTGTTTGTTATGTTAACGTAGATTTTTTTAGCTTGGTACAGAATATATCAGTATATACGAGAGGAGTCTAACTATCCCGTGGACTATGGTAACATGTAAGTATAAGGCCCCGTCAAAACTCACGGGACAACGGCACAGGATGTTCATGTAGGTGTCTTTTAGTATCCATCATCGTGCCACTTTTAACACATTCTGTACCCCGTTAAACTCAGTAATGTATATTGTATTGATTGGTAATTATCACACTTTCCGAGACCATGTTATAAGTTGTTCATGTAAACAAGTTCAGGATGTATCAAGTAGTCATGTAATGAAGTCAATTCATAACCATGCTTCGGTCAAGTCAAGTCATGTTGCATGTTCGGTATTGTTCTGGTATTCAAGTTCTTGTTTGGTATATTGGATTCATGTTGAATTGTATTCATGTTTGGATTGGATTCAGATTGATACTTGGACTCAGACTTGAGTCAGACACTTTAAATAGAATTTGGATCCTGAATTAGGTTTAGAAGTTATCGGTAACCGCTGCACATGGACGGCAGGATTTGTGCTTTTTCCAGGACAATTACCATTGATTACTCCATTTTAGTTTTCTACCTTAAATAGGAAAGCACCCACTTTCTCCGGCTCCCTGAGGCTCAAGAGAATTGGTCCCGCTTAAACCTATATTTACTGGGGTCCTTAATTTAATTTTATATATCTCGAGGGGGTTTTATGAAAAATATTTTATATACTTTCTAAATAAACCTCGAGTAATTATTTATGTTCTTTAGGGTTTCCATGGATGTGAATTTTAAAGAATGAGGTATATTAGTGAAAATTAACTTAGCTTGAATAGTTCAAGGTATTTTAGTGTAACTTGTCTTGTATTGATACTTGATGATATTTTAATGAAACTTGTCATTCTTTTATTTTCTAAAAAATATGAAATTTTATTATATATTAAAAATATATGGTTTGATGATATTTATATAATTATTTAAAAATTAATTTTATTTATTAAGTAGAAAATTAATTTTTATTAAAAATCGTATTAAAATTCTTTCGAGATCGTATACTCCATGAGGAGGTCTACATCTCGCTCTACTAGCTCCGAGGATGTGCGATAATCTGCACCATCCAATATTGGATTCCCTAAAATGGGTTGTAGAGGTATAATTGCAAAGAATTTGATAATACAATTCGAAGAAAACGGGTTTTTTATAGTTCAAGGTATTTTGATGAAAAATCGTATTTTGCCACAAAAGTTATGTCTATAGGTATGCTAAGCAAAAGTTTAAAAGATAACGAATATAAACTTCATGGTATTTAAACGTAAAAGCTAGGATAAAGTTATTTTACATTGAGTTTTAGAGTGAAAACTGTTTTTAAACCTTTATAATAATGTTACAAATATTTTGTAAAAATTTGTTGAACAATATGTAAAAGATAAGTGAGATTATAGAGTTTAGAAGATTTACATCAGTAATAACTCCACTTACCGATGCTTTATTTTGAAAAGAGAATTTAGAGAAGAGAGGGAGGAAATAGAAGAAACTTACAAGTGACTTGGGTTAAGAATAGAGAGAGGAAGAGCTTGAGGTTGTCGTGGGGTTGCGGGGTCGCCGGAATTGTCTCAAATCCTCGCTGGAAGTTGACCTTGGGCTAACTCCACTTTAACTCCACTTGTACTTAGAAAATTTTGATATTTTTGACTAGGATTTTCAGAATGAGGAGGGGCTAGGGTATGGGGTTATATTTATAGGGTGGAATTAGGGTTTTGGAATTGAAAGATTGAATTAAAATAAATTAAAAATTGGATTAAAGATGAATTTTAATTCTCTGTTAAATTACAGAGAAAACAAACAGAACAGGGGTAGTGGGGTAGGCCAAAGGGTGTTGTGTGCAAAGCACGGGCCTCATCCCCTATGGATGGCCTGGCATCGCCGGCTTAGTAGCAATCTCGCCGACCAAGTGTTGGAGATGGGGGGTTGGATTTATGCCACGTGTCCTCGGCTGTATACACAAAATTTTATACATGTTTATTTTTTCTGTCTTTTAATTTTTACGTGTATTGCACGTATAAACTTTTGGGCTTCCAAAAAGTTTTTAAAAAAAATTCAAAAAAATTATATGTGGCTGATGGGATTCGAACACAGGGGCTACGTCACAGCAATACAAGGCTTTACCGGTGAGTTACAAGTGCTTTCTTGCTATTCTTAAACAAATTAAATTTATAACTTGTATCTACGCTTGCAAACTCCGTTCTGTACATTAACTTTAAAATTTTCGTACAGTAAAAACATAGTCGTTATAGATCGGATCCCTTTCGATTTGACCCTCCTCTTGTCTTTTCTTTGCTATAAAAATCATCCCGATACCAGTAAGGAAGAACCGAGCTGGGTGTATCTCTCATTTAAAAAACGTAAGGGTAGGACGGCCGGGTCGGAGGTTGTGGTCGTCCCTTCTTCTATCCATGAATGGAAGGTGAAGTTCGTCTTTGTCGGGCCACCGGAGGGTGAGGATTATCCTGTGCCCACCCAGTGGCATAGGGCCGATTGCCCGAGGGTGAGGCAGTCGAGCGCCTCCGAGACGAGGATGGTGTCTCAATGGGAACCAATCTAGCGGGTTGACGTCCTGCTCTCCAAGTAGGTACTTAGCTAGGCTGGACTTAGCCCCGCGCGTTTTTTTTGAGTAAGTTAGGGTTTTTGCCGGTCTGTTTAGAATTCGCCAAAATTCTATTGCCATTTCTGCGTCGTTGACCTTTTTCTTATGTTTTTCTCGCAGAATCCATGGATCGATCAAAAATCATGGCTGCCAAGGTCGAGGGAAGAAAGAATGGTGGTGCAAGCTCGTCCCAACCAAGTCAAAACGCGGCTCCTAGGCAAACTCCTCCGGCCAGAGCTTCCGCAGCACCCCCCATCCCAAAAGAATGCCGCGGGGTAAGGCATAAGCACATGCGTGACCCGACGCCTCTTACTAGGGCGGAGGTGACTCCCCCACCGAATCCCTCCTTAAGAGACAGAAGCGAGTGGTTTCTCGGCCAGCCCCTATCAGGATCCAAGCGCAAGAGGGTGACTTCTGTATTGAGGTGCCCTCGGGGCTATCTGTGGCCGACAGCTTGCTGGCGGACATGGAGAAGGCGGCTGGGGCCAAGATTCCCCAGGGCACCATGAAAGCCCAAGTGCTGCTATAGCTCATGAGGCGGTTCAGGTCGGTAGTTTTTCCCAAAATATTTTTTAAGGGTTATTTCTTCGGTTTCGGTTTCTTAACACAGGTCCTATTTTCTTCAGGTCCTCCAGCACTGCGTTCTCCTCGCCTCTATGGAGTCCGAGAAGGTTGCCCCGGCGATAAAGAAGGCGGGCGAATCTTCCTCGTGAGAAGAAGAGCTTCTCCTTCAGCTGCAGCAAGCGGAAGAAAAGGCGGCCCTCTTTGACTCATGATTGGTCGCCGAGGGCCTGACAGTTTCCAAGCTGAAGGAGTCCTATCGACTCCTAACCGAATCCAACCGGGCTATCCAGGCCCAGATGGAGGAGGCGAACGGGCTCTTCGACGCTATGAAAAGGTCGAGGGACGCCCTCAAAAAAGACGTTCAGGTGGCTTGCGAGGCAGCGAAGCTTGTGGAGAGCAGGGCGGAGAGGGCCGTGGAGGAGTACAAGACGTCTGATCAATTTTACATCGACCTCGCAGACTCTACGGCCATTGGGTGGCACAATGCACTTGACACCACGAGCTCTGGGCAAGGTATCCCCTCGCTGAGGAAGCGCCATAGAGGGGTGGCGCCGAGCTAGCCGTAGAAGGCAAGGCGGCTGGCGGAAGCGTCGAGCCTGAGGTCGCCATTGTGGTCCCCGACGAAAGCACAGAGTAAGGAGAGGTGGCGGCCGAGCAGGTGAGCTACCCCTTTTTTAATTTTGTAAGCCTCCGGCGTTTTTGTAAGGCTGAGGAGCCCACAATATCTTGTATTTAATTTTGAACGTAAATAAAGTATATATATTTTTCGACTCAAGTGTTTCTGTCCCGCAAGTACATTTAGCCCGCAAGCCTTTTTATCTCGCAAGTAATTTTAGCTCGCAAGCCTTTTTAACTCGCAAGTGTTTTTAGCTCGCAAGTGTTAGGCAGGTGTCCATCCTTTCCCCGGAGTCGAGGGCATGAATCGAGCGATAGCCAAGTGTAGGAAGACCGGAGTCCCCCTTTCCCCGGAGTCGAGGTGACGATAGTGCGTCGAGTATGGATCGAGCGATAGCCAAGACCGGAGTCCTCCATTTCCTCAGAGTCGAGGTGACGATCATGCGTCGAGTATGAATCAAGTTATAGCCAAGTGCGAATAGGTCAGGGGCCCTCGATTCCTTCTTGGATGAACCGAGCAGGACATAACTCGGCCGCCTTTTGGCGTGTGTTTTGGACCTATGCCTTCGTAGGGTAGGAAGCTACCCATCGCAGATGGATTGAGCAGGAACCTACTCAGCGGCCTCACGATGAGGGGTTTGGATCCACTTCTTCATATGGCAGGAAGCTACCCTCAGCGGATGGACCGAGCAATAATCTTCTCGGTGGCTTAATGATGAGGGCTTTGGATCCACTTTTTCGTAGGGCAGGAAGCTACCCTCAGCGGATGGACAGAGCAGGAATCTGCTCGATGGCTTCATGATGAGGGCTTTGGATCCACTTCTTCATAGGGCAGGAAGCTACCCTCATCGGATGGACCGAGCAGGAATCTGCTCGGTGGCCTCATGATGAGGGCTTTGGATCCACTTCTTCGTAGGGCAGGAAGCTACCCTCAGCGGATGGACCGAGTAGGAATCTGCTTGGTGGTCTCATGATGAGGGTTTTGGATCCACTTCTTTATAGGGCAGGAAGCTACCCTCAACGGATGGACCGAGCAGGAATCTGCTCGGTGGCCTCATGATGAGGGCTTTCTGAATTCATAGCTTCTCCTTAGGACGTCGTTTAACCTTCCGTGACCCGTAAAGATGGGAAAGGTGACCGTCACAGATGACACGTGGCAGTACTGTATCGGGAAAGTGCGATACTCCGTGATTTGCGTTGTTGCGCAAATAGATCTTAGCCGTTGGAAGATATTTGTTGAGGCTATAGGTATCGAAGGTATGGTCTTACTTTCGAATTATCATATCAGTTTCTTTCTAGTCTTGTGTTTCCCGAAGATGACTGGCCGCGCATATGCCATAAGGGAGATCGTTTCTCGGGACGATGTGTATTTTTATAATCTCGATCGTTCCGAAGAGACGTACGAGACGGTGATGGGCCGCTTGGAGGGCCACTGTGGGCGCTTACTTCCCTGGAGTTCTCCTCTCCTTCAAGTGCTAATCTACGCGATTTGGAGGACTTCCCCGGGTCTGTACAACACCCTGTCTCCGCAGTTGATGGACGAGGCGTTCGATAAAATGCATACGGTGCATGAGTTTGGTCTGATCTCGAAGAGCAGGCGGGACTACTCGATGGACCTTCTTCTTAAGAGTTTCCAGCATAGGTTGGTCGTTGCATCTTGCTTGGCGTGTGAGGACCCCGGTGAGTCTGTGTCTTCTAGGGTCCACGGGTACCGTCAGAAGGAGCGGGCGGAGGCTGCTTGGGCTCAGCTGGAGGAACTTTCTTCTGAGTATCACCGACAATGTTTTTTTAATCCCCGCCCTCCTCTGTAGTAATCGTTATAAGGCTGGGGAGCTCCCAATACCTCCGAATAAATAAATTTGTTTTTGGCTATGGTGTATTGTCTCTTTCTTCCTTTCCGTACCCCTTTTTCCTTTTTTCTTTCTTTCTTTTTAATAACCCCGGAACCCCGGGGCTGAGGAAAGTAACAAAGGGCTGAGGCCCCGGGGTGGTTCAAAAGTTCCTCTGTGAAAAAGTTTAGTTCGGAAAACTTAGTTAATGCTGAAAGGAATTACATTATTTAAAAGAGGGTACATGTTTATTTATACAACTTAAGCTTTTTAGCATCATATGGTCGAGGAAAATTACGTCCCCCGGAGTCCTGTAGGCAGTATGCTCCACCGGGAAACGCTTCCGTTATGAGAAATGGTCCGTCCCACTTCGGGAAGAACTTATGTAGTCTCCCTTGGTCTATAAACTCGTATCTTCGTAAGACCAAATCTCCCGTCTTGAAGGGCCGATGTTTAACTCGGGCAATGTAGTAGCGAGTGGTTTGTTGCTGATAGGCGGCTGCTTTGATTTTCGATCGATCTCGTTTTTCTAACAAGATGTCCAAGTTGCTTCGGAGTGCCAAGGTGTTAGCCTCATCGTCAAAGTGTTCGACCCGATAACTGGGCAGTCCAATTTCCGCGGGTACCATTATGTTGGATATGTATGCCCAAGAGGCCATTATTGTATATGTATACATGTGGATGCTGGGAATATGCATGTACGGGACGATCTTGCTCAGTTATATAGTATATTATTTCAGTTGTCTTTATCAGGATATGTGTATTTGTTTTTATTGATGCTTTATCCAGCTTGCACATATTGATAAAGACTTGATATAGTAGTATACTATTATGGTTTGATTTTATCTTAACATGGCATATGTTATACACGTTATTACATATTGCGGTTACATGTTGATAAAGCCCGTAGGATCTTGCTTGACTACCTGCGTTGTGATGACGATCATACTTATGGGAGCTGAGTAGTCTATAAGAACATCCTTAAATGTACCAAGTCACGGGAGTATCGAGATCGGGCATCGATAATCCAGAGTAGACTTGCGTGTACGTTTCTAGGCCCTGATGAGGGGTGGTGGTTGGTCCCACAACCATTGGTGTGATCATCTAAGATTGTATACGGGTGCTCACTGGGGGTGAGTACACTGGACGGACTCGCTGAGAACCTCTAGATGGTATTATACCTATCGTCAGATAGCGGTTCTCTTGTGACATATGTACAACTTAGTATTTGGACCTGAAATCATCATTTGTCTCATGTGAGTTCCCACTGTGCTTTGATCACTATCTTACCATGGCTCTTCTGAGTCGTGCAAATAGGTTTTGGTTGGGTACAGTCCCGAGCCACATGGAGGCAGTGGGTGATTGTCAGGGATTCGTCTCTCCAGTTATTGGGAGTTGATATCGAATTGTGTTCGATTGGTCAGGACCATAAGACCTTGGCCAAGGCAGTTGGGATTTACTGATAGGTTGATCAGTAGTTTTCCGGATTGGTCCTGAGCTAAATCAGCACGAATTATCGGATTATTAGAGTCTGACGCTTACCACCCCATAGATCCGGTAGGTGATACTCTTAGATGAAGAGACCTGATTGTACGGATATTGTCATGGATAGGTTCAGTAGGGATCCGGATGAGTTTGCTCGTCAGCTTTTCTTTTCGAATTGTACCCGGGTAGCCATTACATACAGCTAGTGCCGTTGACGTGCTTGTGGTTATGGATTTATCCAGTAACGCACTGCCGGCATACTGTCGAGTCTTTAGAGTCCCACACAGAAGGTTTCTCTGCTTCGGGCGAAACGATATAGAGGCCGTATGATTTTATGGCAGGGTACGATCACATACGTGTACTTGTGCACGTATGATGTTCGGGAGGATAATACTAGCGGGTTTTGGTTTAAGCCGGATCCTAGTATTATATTGTTGGATTACTTTCATCACTTTTATATTCGTATTTTTCGGAATACGGATACGGGTATGTATATACGGATGAGGGGTATTCTTGTAATTTTTGATAAGAATGCTTCTAGAAGAAGACACCTCATTTGTTATTTAATCTTTTTGATTAAATGTTAAATGAGGTGGAGGTATGAGGTATTGACTTTTATTAAGTGAATCATGGCTACTTGTTGACTCACTTAGTGAGCCATGGGTTACTATTGAGGCAAGGTGGCATCTAGATATTTTGTGGAAAATATTTAGATATTTTGTGGTGGAGATAATTTTTTATTATCATCTTGGGATGCTTGCTTTATTAGTCACAAGACTTAGACATTCTTCACCCAATTCTTATGTTGCTCTCTACAACACTCTCATCTTCTCCAACCTTCTCTTCTACTACCTCAAACTCTAATAGTCTCATGTGTTGAGAAACCTAGGGTTCTTGAGATAAAACAATCCATCATCACTCTCTACATCCTCTAGGCTACTTAGATTAGCATACTAAGTAATCTAGTTACCTTAGTTTAAAGGTAGGAGCTCAAAGTAGATACTCTCGGGTGGATCATCTTTGACGTGAGGAAGCCGTCGATCAAGCTCGATCATGGAGGCTACTAGGAGCATGCTAAAGGAGAGGAGTGAAGACCTGAAGGACTTGACCCTCTTGGTATAAACTCTTTTCATAGTAGATAGTTTCTTAAGTTACTAGTTAGGTTTATAGTTGATTCGGTTTAGGGTTATTCTGGTGCCAAGTTTACATCGTTAGAATAAAATTTGTTCCGTAATCGGCCTCGGTTGATGGCCAGGGCATTAGCATAATCTTTCATGGTATCAGAGCCAGCCCATAAACCCTACACTAGCAGGTTTAAACAATATTAAACTAATGAAACCAAAATAACTCCGAAACACGAAACGAAAATCTAAGTTTCTATCAAAATTTTCAGAGGCTCTAAATTTTTTTAAAACAATTGCAGAGTGCTCTTTTTGTTGTGATATGAACACAAACAAAAAACGAGACGATTTCACCTCATTGTGGCCGGCCAAAATGCCAGATTGGCCGGCCCCACCGCTTTTGTAAAGGGGAAATTGAGCTGGGTTTTGGTCTGTGTTCTTGCTTCTTAGATTTAGGGTTTCAGGTATTGTTTGTTTTTCCTGGGTTGGATATTTTGTTATCTTGTGTTTTGGGGCAATTCGGGGTATTTCGAAATCGTTATTTTTAACACTGTTTAATAGTTTTAGTACATACATTACTATCTGCGACCGTGAATGTCATTAGAGCGGTATAGCTCGTCTAATTGTAAATATGTTCTTTTAAACGGGTTTGCGAACATGACATTTATGTTGATGTTCTGTGTTTGTGCTGTGGTTGTGGTTGGATAGTCATGGTGGATAGCTTGTGATGCTATGTTAGTGGTACAATTGAGATTCTTTTGTACATTTGTTATTGGGGGGCGAGCGTTCGACATGTGGACTACCATCACCGCCATGTTGTATATTATTTATTTGGGGCATGACCGGGTTGAGATCGATGTCACCATTGTACATATTTTTTTATTTTCTGTACTAGGATTACCCCGCGGTGGAGTGCACGAATAGCCAGGTTCTAGAAGGCAACAAGTCCGCATATCATGGCGTTGAGACGGAGGGGGCTTCACTCTAGAATTGGAGGGCTATTCACCGCACTCGTAGGGGTATAGGATGACCCACGGAGGGGCGGTCAAGTTACCGAATCCCATGGAGTGCTGGGTGACCCATTCACTTTGTTGATTGGGGTTTCCTCACTTCTAGGATTGGCGGGTAACTTGCCGCGCTCGTAGGGGTCCAGGTTTCATTGCACAGGCCATCCACACGACCGGGAACATCGGGTTTATTTGCGGCACAAATGAAACCCGAGGCTCCAAGATTATCTACCACTCTGTGTTGCTTGCTGAGATTCTGTGATGTTGATTATATTATGCCCGGGACGAATGTTATATATATTTACAAGTAGATGTTGTTTATGTTTTACACCCGTGCTAGTCCAGCCCCCGCTCTATTGTTAGTTAAGTAACCTAACGGGTGATGACGGGGCCCAGTGGCGAATGAAGATGGCATATACATACATTGTATTTTCGTTCTTTTCTAGTGTGATAGGTTAATTGATGGGACCCCATTAATTTTGATTAATGCAAGAAAGAAACCTAAAAAGATGTTGTTGGAACTAATTTTGAAAAACTATAGGTATATTCTTTCACTTTGCATAGTGGTATTCGGTTGTGAATATCCAGCACCTCATTCCAAGAGGCAAGAGATGAGATCCCTTCATGGGGAGTGACCTCTTGAGCAAAAGTCTATACTATAGATTACTCGGTTTTCTTCAAAATCAGAAATTTTCAAAAGCGGAGCTTAAACCACTCCTTTTCAAAGCTATCAGGTTTCTTCAACGATATCAAGTTCATGATGTTAACGAGTTTTTCGCCAAAAACCAAGTCGTAGCCCTCCGTCATTTCGGGTAAAAAGCACATAGTATTCATGCGGTGTTTGTTGGCCAAAGTCAAGGCATCGTGAATGGTAGCTGTATGTTGCTTATCCGTAGCATAGATAGATGCATTGGTTTATGACAATCGTACCATCTTGTTGGACAAAGTCAAGGATGTGTACGGGTGGGTCTAAATCAATCTGGATAATGACGGGTAGAACTTGACATTTCGCGTTATGATATGTTGGTCAAAGTCAAGGTCATAAGCGCTTGGGGCAAAAACTACATCGGGAGTTTCAAATATACATGAAACTTGCAGTTTTTAGCATACCTTCTGGAGTGTGGTGACTAGAGTGGATTCCATCTAGATCTTCACATAATGATAGTTGGATCCCGATCCCACTGATGAGTAGGATTACTCTTAGAAGATTATTTCACTTAACAATCAATGCTATAAATCAAGTAGGTGTATAGAACGGTATTAGCGGGGCTACGCCTCCAGGGAAAAGAGGTTACATAATTAAGGAACTTTGCAAAAGTATTGGAAAACCTCCCTCGAAGTACCGACACTAGCCTGGCCGAAAGGTTAAGTAAGTATTATGACGTGCGATTAATCCTGACCAGTTCTTCTTTTAGGGTTTGAAGAAGAATTTAAGAAAATAGTGGAGCCATCCTGATTAAATAAATTAATAACCAATATAATCTTGCAAGAGCACACGCTAAGTATTTCTTTTCTCTCTCTCCAGGTAGCAACCATTTCATGCCCTAATCAAGATAATAAAATGTATCGCTTGACCGATCCAAATTCTTATTCGGGGCTTGGGAACGTCAGTTTGGGTCTGACTTATGACAACAGTCATGAGTATGTGCAGAGGAAAGAGGATTGCATGAATTCCTTAATGACCCCAGCGAAGAAGAAGCATACTATTGCATCTCTTTCAGGTGTTCTTGTTATTGAGAACTGTTTTTCGGTCAGTCCTACCTCTTGGGTACTAGATACCGGATCAGGATCTTATATCTGTAATTTATTTCAGAGACTGAGGAAAAGTAAGATAGTTGGATCTGGTGATATGTCTCTCAAAGTAGGGAACGGAGTACAAGTTAATGCTGCTGTCGTCAGTGAATATCACCTAGCATTGCCAAGTAGCAACACTATGATTTTGAACAATTGCTACTATATACCTTCCATGGTTTGCAACATCATATCAGTTTCTTTACTTAATAAAGATGGATATAATTTTGTTCTTGATAGAAATATCATGAACATTTACCTTAATAAGGTATTGGTTGCAGAAGGTACACTGTTTAATGGTATCTATGTTCTAAATCAAAACGCAGTTTTCAATATACAGAACACTCGCAAGAGGAAGAGTTCAGAAAAGAACGAATCCTACTTGTGGCATTGTAGACTTGGTCATATTGGAGAGAAAAGACTGAGAAGACTGCATAAGGATGGATATTTGAATACGTTCGAATTTTTATCTTATGAAACTTGTCAGTCTTATCTCAAGGGAAAGATGACCAAATCTCTGTTCACCGGAGACAGAGAAAGAGCAATAGAGCTCTTGAGGCTCACATTCACTGACAATCTCTCTAGGTTCGGATATGTGTATCTTTTGAAACACAAATCTGAAACTTTTGAGATATTCAAAGAATTCAGAAAGGAAGTAGAGAACCAGACTGGCAAAAGTATCAAGATCCTTCGATCTGATAAAGGAGGGGAGTATTTAAGCACGGAATTCCTAGAATTCCTAAAAGAGAATGGAATTCTCTCTCAGCTTACTCCTCCATATACACCGCAACACAACAGTGTATCGGAGCGGAGGAACCGTACCCTTCTAGATATGGTTCGCTCCATGATGATGAGTAATGCTGAGTTGCCTCTTTCATTCCGGGGGTTTACTCTTGAATCAGCTGTATTCATATTGAATAGAGCACTGATCAAATCAGTGCCTACCACCCCATACGAAATATGGAGTAGGAAGAGACCATGTCTTAATTACATTAAGATATGGGGGTGTCCTGCTTTTGTTAAAAAGCAGAACCCAGGTAAACTCGAGGCAAGGTCTGTATTATGCAAGTTTGTGGGATACCCTAAGCATTCTAAGGGGTATCTGTTCTACTACACTTAGGAACAGAAAGTGTTTGTATCTCGCCATGCTACATTTTTGGAAAGGGAATTTCTTGAAAAAGAAATTAGCGGGAGTATGGGAGAACTGGAATAAATTCAGGAACCATAAACTGTAACAAAAAATTTGGTAGAACCTCAGGATTCAGTAGTCCCAGACGAGCCTCAGTCACTCCGCAAATTTAGTAGGATTTCTTATCCGCCCGAGAGATACTACGGTTTTCTCATAGACAGGGATCGAGAGGATTGCATCTTGGAAGAAGATGATTCTACTAGTTTCAGGCATGCCATTATCAGTAGGGACTCTGATAAGTGGATGGATGCTATGCAATCCGAAATGGAGTCCATGTACGCCAATAAAGTGTGGACCTTGGAAATTGCTCCTCCTGGGGTAAAACCCGTTGGATGCAAATGGATCTATAAAAGGAAGATTGGTGTAGATGGGCAGGTGGAAACCTATAAGGCTAGACTTGTTGCAAAAAGGTTTTCGTCAAAGACCAGGATTGGATTATAACGAAACCTTTTCTCCAGTGGCTATGCTCAAATCCATTCGGATCCTACTTTCCATTGCTGCCTTCCATGACTATGAGATTTGGTATATGGACGTAAAAATGACTTTTCTAAACGGTAGTTTGAAAGAGTGCGTATATATGGATCAACCAGAAGGTTTTGTAGACGGTGGGAGCAGCGGAAAGGTGTGCAGGTTGCTCAAATCCATTTATGGATTAAAGCAGGCATCACGGAGCAGGAACATCAGTTTTGATGAAACAATCAAGGAATTTGACTTCATTAAGAACGAGGATGAGCCATGTATTTATAAGAAGATTGTAGGGCGAACTGTCGTATTCTTAGTCTTGTACGTGGACAACATTCTTTTAATAGGAAACGATATTCCTATGCTACAATCGGTCAAGCTGTTCTTCTCACAAAGGTTCTCCATAAAAGACTTGGGTGATGCCTCGTACATTCTGGGGATCAGGATCTACAGAGATAGATCCAAGAGATTACTGGGACTTTTGCAGTCCGGGGACCGTACTAAAGAGATTTAGTATAGAAGATTCCAAGCGCAGTAATATACCCGCATTGCACAGAATCACCCTCTCCAAGGAGATGTCTCCCAAGACTAATGAGGAGAGGGTTCGCATGAGCACTATATCCTACGCTTCAGCGGTAGGATCTATAATATATGTGATGCTATGTACAAGATCAGATGTAGCTTACGCGCTAAGCGTGGTGAGCCAGTATCAGTTGAACCCAGGTAAGAACCACTGGACAATAGTGAAGAACATTCTCAAGTACCTAAGAAGGACTAATGAGATGTTCTTGGTTTTCGGTAATAGAGACCTCAAGGTCGAGTCCTTTACCGAGTCAAGCTTCCAGAGTGATAAGGATGACAGCAAGTCTGTCTTGGGTTTTGTTTTTACCCTCAACGGAGGGGAGGTGTGTTGGAGGAGTTCCAAACAGGATACCATCGCAGACTCAACGATAGAGGATGAATACATTGCTGCGAGTGATGCCGCAAAAGAAGCGGTCTGGATGAAAAAGTTCATTGCTGAACTTCAGGTAGTTCCGTCCATTATTGATCCGATACCTTTGTATTGCGATAACAATGGGGCTATATGATTGTAAAAGATTTCGGATTGTGTGAATGGAAAATTGTATAGAAATCACAACCAAAAATTATTTGACCGCAATCAACTACGGTGTCGGATTGTAGATTGTAAGTGAGTGCGGATCGTCCTCAGAGAAAGTGTAATCGTTCGTCTTTTGAATTAGTTGAGTTGAAATTTTAATGAAAAGAAAACAAAACAATTCATGATTTAAATTTTGTATTTCAAAAAAAAGAAAATAACTAGATCTAAGAAAGCATTAAAAGATAGAATCAAGAATTGATCGTTTGTTGATTTTTCCAAACCAAATCTCAAGAATCGAAATGAGGCTCGTAGGAATCGATCGGATCTATAGATGTGATGTAATCTTACAATTACGTATTCTTATCCTTCGATGAATTGATACTAGATCGATGATTATCGACGAGAATTAGAGACTTCTTGTGAAACTAGGGTTTCATCTTATCTCTTGTTCTTTCATTGATATCATTCATATTCTAGCCTCTAGTAAATTCAAGAAACAATCGTAGATCCCTACTTTCGAGCGATCACATTCAAGAAAGTATCGCAACGAAACTAGGTCATCGATTCTTGAACTTGCTAGGGTTTACAAAACTCGTAGGACTTAAAAATCGTATTAAGATTTGTTACATCATCATTCTACAATCGTCTCGACTCCTTTACGAGCGGAGTTTTACTCACACATCACAACAAGAACAACAATTACAAATTGAGATCTATTCATGATGCAAGAATTAAAAGAAAGCAAGATTAAAGAATTTCACCTTTTATTTATATCAACAATTTCATTACATTCGCTCAAGAACTACAAGAGGAAGAATTCGATCGTCGACTTGGCTTCGCTCGTCTCCGTGGATCGCGGATCGGCTTGGATCACTTGCCCGATTGAAGATCGGCTCGGCTCTTAAAAGGTTGAAGGCTTCTCGCTTGATTTGGTACTCAAGATCTTGAATTTGGAGTGGAATTAGGGTTAGGGTTTCGCACAAGCCTTGTCACGAGACTTGTGGAAGAAAATGCTGTAGAATGAACAACCTCATCCCTTAGATCTAGGTTCCTATTTATAGCCATCAAAACCCTAGATCTAGGATTTGAATTTTTAGTTTCCCTCCAAAAGTTTGTTAGATGAAATTTGAATTTCCCTCCAAAAGTTTGTTAAATGAAATTCAAATTTCCCTCCAAAAGTTAGTTAAGTGAAATTCAAATTTCCCTCCAAAAGTTTGTTGAGGAAATTTGAATTTCCCTCCAAAAGTTTGTTGGATGAAATTCGAATTTCCCTCCAAAAGTTTGTTAAATGAAATTCAAATTTCCCTCCAAAAGTTAGTTGAGTGAAATTCAAATTTCCCTCCAAAAGTTTGTTGAGGAAATTTGAATTTCCCTCCAAAAGTTTGTTGGATGAAATTCAAATTTCCCTCCAAAAGTTTGTTGAGGAAATTTGAATTTCCCTCCAAAAGTTAGTTAGAGGAGAAACTTCTAGATGTGATTAGTTAGGAGGGAGCTTCTAGAAGAGGTTAGTTAGGAGCTTAATTAGGATTAGCCTTGCTTAATGATCTTTGCTGATCTGGCAGGAGCTTCGAGAGAATTCTGGAATTTAACATATCAGAAATGAATGTGGGCTCAGATATTGTGATTCTGCACCAAAAATTAAGCTCTGATGTGTCCAAAGCGCCGCGGATCCGCAGCCCAAGCAGGCTCCTGCCGCGGATCCGCGGCTACTTGTGGGCCTTGGGCTTTGATCTTTCTGGTACAGTCTTGGGATGATTGTTGGGCCTTTATTGTATATATAGAATTGTATAACTCCTTCTGAATTGCTACCAGATCTGAAATGATTTAGTTGGCATATTTTTGATCAGCTCTTTTGCTTTTCTTCCATATTTCCTGCACAGACTCAAGACAAGTGTTGCGCAAATACAGAAATGATGCGATGCCATGAAATGCGGTCAATTTCTCTTAAAGTGCCGGTTTAAAAGTCTAACACATGCAATCTGATATTTTATGACTGATTTGCTAATATGTGAAATATGAATACCGAACACTTCTAAATGAGTGCAAATGATAGGGAAATTGCCATGTTAAAAATACATTATTTTCGACTGATCACTATAGCTTTAGCGAAGGAACCACGGCCCTATCAGAAATCTAGACACATCTTAAGGCGGTATCACCTGATCAGGGAGATCATAGATCGCCAGGAGATCGAGGTCCGGAGAGTGGATACAAAAGAGAACACGGTGGATCCATTTACAAATGCCCTTCCTCAAGCGCAGTTCGAGCAACTTTTTGAGATGTTGGGTATGCGGTACGCCAGCAGCCGGCCTTAGAGCAGACGTTGGGTATTCGGTACGCCAATAACTGGCCTTTAGTGCAAGTGGGAGATTGTTGGATATGTATGCCCTAGAGGCCATTATTGTATATGTATACATGTGGATGCTGGGGATATGCATGTACAGGACGATCTTGATCAGTTATATAGTATATTATTTCAATTGTCTTTATCAGGATATGTGTATTTATTTTTTATTGATGCTTTATCCATCTTGCACATATTGATAAAGACTCGATATAGTAGTATACTATTATGGTTTGATTTTATCTTAACATGGCATATGTTATACACGTTATTACATATTGCGGTTATATATTGATAAAGCCTATAGGATCTTGCTTGACTACCTATGTTATGATGGCGATCATACTTGTGGGAGATGGGTAGTCTATAAGCACATCCTTAAATGTCCCAAGTCGCAGGAGTATCGAGATCGGGCATCGATACTCCAGAGTAGACTCGCATGTACATTTCTAGACCCCGATGAAGGGTGGTGGTTGGTCCCACAACCATTGGTGTGATCACTTAAGATTGTATACGGGTTCTCACTGGGGGTGAGTATACTGGACGGACTTGCTGAGAACCTCTAGATGGTATTATACTTATCGTCAGATAGCAGTTCTCTTGTGACATGTGTACAGCTTAGTCTTTGGACCTGAGATCGTTATTTGTTTCGTGTGAGTTCCCACTGTGCTTTGATCACTACCCTACCACGGCTCTACTGAGTCATGCAAACCGGTTTTGGTTGGGTACAGTCCCGAGCTACATGGAGGCAGTGAGTGATTGTCAGGGATTCGTCTCTCTAGGTATTGGGAGTTGATATCGCATTGTGTTCGATTGGTCAGGACCATAAGACCTTGGTCAAGGCAGTTGGGATTTACTGATAAGTTGATCAGTAGTTTCCCGGATTGGTCTTGAGCCGAATCAGCACGAATTATCGGGTTATTAGGGTCTGACGCTTACCACCTTAGATCCGGTATGCGATACACTTAGACGTAGTGACCGGACTGTACGGATATTGTCATGGATAGGCTCAGTAAGGATCCGGATGAGTTTTCTCGTCGGCTTTCCTTTTCGACAGGTACCCGGATAGCCGTTACGTACATCTAGTGCCGCTGACATGCTTATGGTTATGGATTTATCCAGTAACGCACTGTCGGCATACCGTCGAGTCTTTAGAGTCCCATACAGAGGGTTTCTATGCTTCGGGCGAAACGATGTAGAGGCCGTATGGTTTTACGGCAGGGTTCGATCACATACGTGTACTTGTGCACGTATGATGTTCGGGCGGATAATACTAGCGGGCTTTGGTTTAAGCCGGATCCTAGTATTACATTGTTGGATTATTTTCGTCTCTTTTGTATTCGTATTTTTCGGAATACGATACGGATATGTATATACGGATGAGGGGTATTCTTGTAATTTTTTATAAGAATGCTTCTAGAAGAAGACACCTCATTTGTTATTTAATCTTTTTGATTAAATGTTAAATGAGGTGGAGGTATGAGGTGTTGACTTTTATTAAGCAAGTCATGGCTACTTGTTGACTCACTTAGTGAGCCGTGGGTTACTCTTGAGGCAAGGTGGCATCTAGATATTTTGTGGAAAATATCTAGATATTTTGTGGAAAATATCTAGATATTTTGTGGTGGAGATAATTTTTTATTATTATCTTGGGATGCTTGCTTTATTAGTCACAAGACTTAGCCATTCTTCACTCAATTCTTATGTTTCTCTCTACAACACTCTTTTCTCTTCCAAGCTTCTCTTCTTCTACCTCAAACCCTAATAGTCTCATGTGTTGAGAAACCTAGGATTCTTCAGACAAAATAATCCATCATCACTCTCTATATGCTCTAGGCTACTTATATTAGCATACTAAGTAACCTAGTTACCTTAGTTTAAAGGTAGGAGCTCAAAGTAGATACTCTCGAGTTGATCATATTTGACGTGAGGAAGCCATCGATTAAGCTCGATCATGGAGGCTACTAGGAGTGTGCTAAAGGAGAGGAGTGAAGTCCCGAAGGACTTGAGCCTCTTGGTATAAACTCTTTTCATAGTAGATAGCTTCTTAAGTTGCTATTTAGGTTTATGGTTGAACCAGTTTAGGGTTATTCTAGCGCCAAGTTTACATCGTTAGAAAAAATTTTGTTCCGCAATCGGCCTCAGTCGATGGCCACGGCGTTAGCATAACCTTTCACATTGCCTCGGTACCGTAGCAGAGGCTGAATGGGGTTTCTCCCGTGGGTGTCTTTTTCGATGTCCGCAATGCCCATAGCACCCACGACAGTTCCTCGACCCAGCTGCCTTGCTTACCCTCCAAGCGGGCTCTGAGAACATGGATGACGCCTCGGTTCGCTACTTTGGCCTGCCTGTTGCATTGCAGGTGTGCGACCACGGCAAACTTTATCAAGATGTGGTAGTCGCTGCAAAACTCTTTGACTTTATCGTTTTCGAAGTTGGTCGCACCTCGGGATTCCAAATCGGGAGATTATGTTGTTCTGCAGGAATTTTATCGTGGAGGCGGCGTCCGGTTTCCTGATGTGTACGGCTTCTATCCACTTCGTGAAGTAGTCCACAACGACAAGGATGAATCTGTGTCCGCCCGTGCCAGTGGAGAGTTGGCCCACCATATCCATTCCCATTACGCAAACGGCCAAGGGGAGCTGAGTTGCGTTAGTTCGGTGGTGGGGAGACGAGATATGCTGCCGAAGAGTTGGCAGTTCTTGCATCTTCTGACCAGCTTCTCAGCATCCTGTTGTATTCTCGACCAATAGTATCCCTGGAGCAGTGTCTTCTGGACCAGGATACGGGTCCCTTGATGCGCTCCCTTCATGTATCTCTCGTAAAACGTAGTCTGCCTCGTGGAGGTCGACGCACCAAAGTAGAAGCTGAGTGTATGAATTCTTGTATAAGTTTCTATTGCTCTAGATGAAATGGCGTGCTTTTTCCCGAAGCCTGCGAGCTTCTCCCCGGTCTTCGGGAAGTACACCACCCTTCAGGAACTCCACGTGGGGCTTTCTCCAATCTTGGCCTTCTTCCTGAGTTGTGTAGATTTGGAGCGTTACCTCTCCATCTTCCATGCTGGGTCATGATAAGACTTCGAAGAGGATATTTCTTTTATGATTGGTCGAATAAGAAGAAGCGAGCTTGCTCAAAGGGTCGGCTTGGGTGTTCAAGTTTCTGGGAATCTGCTTCACTTGGACTTCGTCGAAATTTTCCGAAGCCTTTTCACCTCGGCCAGGTATTTTATCATAAGTGGTTCTCGGGCCTCGAAACGCCTGGTTACTTGGCCGACGGCTAGTGCGGAGTCGCTGTGTACCCTGATAGTCTTTGGCTCTACCCCGGAGGCGATTCGTAGCCCCGCCAACATGGCCTCATATTCCGCGGCGTTGTTTGATGCCCTAAAACCGAGCATTAGAGAGTATTCTATTTTCGCATCCTCCAGGCCGCGGATGATCAGGCCAACCCCGCTCCCTTCCACTATGGAGGATCCGTCCACGTAGAGTACCTAGTTTGGGATAGGGCCAGGCACCTCCTCGACCGAGGGTCGTAGTTCGGGGCCACGCGCTATCGTTCCTTCTTTAGTGGGGATGGTGCATTCGACAGCAAAATCAGCTAAGACCTGTGCTTTGATGGCTTGTCTGGGGCGGTATTTGATGTCGAATTGAGACAACTCCCACCTCCATTTCTCCAGACGACCTGATGATTCGGGGGAGGAGTGGATAGACCCTAGAGGCCGCTCAGTGAGGACGAGGATCGTGTGCGCCTGAAAATGATGTCGAAGTTTCCTGGAGGTGACAACAAGCGTCAGGACTATTTTCTCTATGGCCGAGTATCTTGTTTCCGCGTCCTTGAAAACATGGCTCACGTAGTAGACCGGTCTCTATATGCCTTCGAATTCTCTGACGAGCACCGAGCCTGCAGCTTGGTCGGAGATGGCTAGATATAGTAATAGTTTGTCACCCTCGACCGGTCGGGTGATTAGCGGTGGGGTCGCTAGGTGCGCCTTGAGTTATTCGAAAGCGTTCTGGCACTCCTCAGACTATTCGAAGTTAGGAATTTTCCTTAGGGCCCAGAAAAAAGGGAGGCACTTTTCTCCAGATCTGGACATAAAGTGACTCAGGGCAGCCACCCTCCCCATGAGTCGCATGATATCGACATTGATCTTGGGCGTTGCCATGTTGATGATGGCGCTGATTTTTTCTGGGTTCGCTTCGATTCCTCGGTGGGTAACCATGAACCCGAGGAACTTCCCACTGGTGACTCCGAACGTGCATTTAGCTGGATTCAGCTTCATCTTGTACTTGCGCAGAATGTTGAATGTCTCGCCGAGGTCTTTATTATGCCCGGCTGTCGAGGCGGATTTTACGAGCATGTCGTCGACGTAGACTTCCATGTTTCTCCCAATCTGCGGTTTGAATAGCTTGTTGACTAGCCGCTGATATGTGGCCCCGACGTTCTTGAGTCTGAAGGGCATCACTTTGTAGTAGTAAACTTCTCGGTCAGTGATGAAGGCGGTAAGTTCTTCGTCGGCCGGGTCCATCCGGATCTGATTGTAACAGGAGAAAGTGTCCATGAAGCTTAGTAATTCGTGGCCTGCCGAGCTTTCCAGTAGTTGGTCTATCCGAGGAAGTGGATAGTTTTCTTTGGGGCAAGCCTTGTTCAAGTCCAAGAAATCGACGCACATGCGCCATTTCCCGTTTGCCTTCTTGACCATGACCACATTCGCCAGCCAATCCGTGTAGTCTAGGTTTCTGATGAAGTTGGTGGCGAGCAATCGATCCACCCCGTCTTCTATCGTCTTTTGTTTAACCGGTGCAAAGCTTTTCTTCTTCTGTCGGATAGGTCGGGTCTTCGGGTCAACCCCGAGCTTATGGGCGATCACATCAGGGTCGATCCCGGGCATATCCGCTGGCGTCCAAGCGAATACGTCCGAGTTATCTCGGAGGAACCGGATCAAGTCTTCACGGGTGTCCTTTGTCAAGAGAGATCCGATCTAGACTGTCCGACTGTCGACTCCCTCTATCAGGGGGACTTCTGTCGACGCTTCCACCGGGGCACTTCGAACTTCCTTTTGGTCACCGCGTATATCTAAAGACCCCTGGAAATCATGTGTGTCTTCAAAATCGTAGCCCTACTCCTCGGCGGGGAACGCCGAGGTGACGCAAATCGTGGCGGTTTGCTAGTCCCCATAGGCTCGGCCTATCCTCGATTATCTAAAGGGAATTTAAGCGCAAGGTGATAAGTCGAGATCTGAGCCCGGAGGGCGTTTAATGTAGGGCGTCCCAGGAGGATGTTATAGGACGACGGGACCTTAGCAACGAGGAAATTTACCTATACGGTTCACGTCTTGCCGGCTTCCCCAATATTGAGGAGGAGGGTGACCGATCCCTCGGCCGGGATGGAATGGTTGGTGAACCCATAGAGGATGTGGGAGGTTGGCTGAAGATCGGATGAACACTGCCCGATACGCTGGAAACAGTCGTAGAACAGGATATCCGCCGAGCTCCCTGAGTCAACCAATATTCTCTGGACCCCGTAATAATGAACTCGGGCCGTTATCATAAGAGGGTCTTTGTGAGGAAGTGCTATGCCATGAAGGTCATCATCGGTGAAGATGATCGGGGCATCCTTCCTGTGCTTCTTGTGGGGTAGATTGCTTATGCCCTCGACTGGTAGGAGGTGGTGGTTCCCCTTACTTCCCAGAGTTGGATCCGCCGAAATGACCATGATTTGCTCGATTGTTAATTCCCTGGGAGGGGTTTGGTCTTTTTGCTCTCGTTCCGTCTGTCGCTTGTCCCGTAGGTATTTTGCCAGGTGACCCGGAACGGATCAGTTCCTCGATATAGTCACGGAGTTATTTGCAGCTTTCATTTGCGTGACCCAGTGGCCTATGATAGGCATAGTACGGGCCGTGGAGATGCTTCCCCTCCATTTGGATAGCTGGCGGGATCTTAAAGAAAACCTCACCCTTAGTTTCCTCCAACAGCTCAGTCTGGGAAATGTTCAGAGGGGTGTACTCCTGGAACCTCGGGGAATAAGGTTTCGGACGATCGACTTTCTTTTTCTCTTCCTTGTCCCTCTTCTTCCGGTCTGCTTGATCGCCTCCGGGTAGGTTGGAGTTCACCTCGGACTCGAGTTGGATTTCTCGCTCGGTCCATGCTTTCACTTCTGCCATGGTCTTAAGTTGTGCCTAACACCCGACCTCAGCGCGGTGATAACTGCTTCGTCGCGGTGCTCGGGAACCTCTAGGAGGGCATTATAGAAGCGAGTGACATACCTTTTGAAGGATTCCTTGTCTCCGCTCTTGACAGTGAATAAGTAGTCGACCACCTTTTTCTGTCGTCGGTTACCGACGAAATGACCGAGAAATTGGGTAGCCAGCTCGTCAAAGGTCGAGATGGAGCGTGGCGCAAGCCCTCCGAACCAGTCCTGGACAGCACGAATTAAGGTGGTGGGAAAATCTCGGTATTGAACCGTGTCCGAGTTGTCTTGGAAGATCATGCTCGTCGTAAACTCATCCAAGTGGTCCTTCGGATCGGACATCCCGTCAAAGAGGGCCACTTTAGGCTGCTTGTTCCTGGACGAGACGCGCTCGACCAATAGCTGTTCTGTAAAGGGCCTTGTGAGAAAATCGGCGGAGTACTTTGCCCTTTCGCCGGATATATGGCCATCTCGTTGTATGCCTTCAATTTTCTTTTCGAGGGCTTCGATCCGTTGGTGGTACCCCGAGGATTCAGTACAGTCGGAGCGGCGGCTATCCCTACTCCGGGCCTGCGCGATGGTGCAGTTTCGAATCTGCTCTATCACATTTCTTAAATCCTCAGGTGATGCCCTTCTTGAGTAGTCCCGGCGTTCTCCGTTTCAGCGGACTCGGCGGGAGTTGGGGCGCTGGTCGTGGCTGGAAGCAGGCGAACTGACCGACACCTCCTCAAGGGGTGAGAGCGCATGGCGGGCGTCATAGCGACGGCCTGGTCTCCCTTGAGATTGGGGTATGGAGCTGTCCGGCGCTCAGCGGGTCATGAAATCATTCGCCGCATGTGGGTCATGGTTGCCGGAATTTGAACGCCGGCGTATAGTGACGCTGAGATGAGCATGAGTTAGATCGAGGGCCTGAGCATGCCTATCTGTCCTCCAGCGGGCGTCGTCATCCCGGGGAGAGGGAACTGCGGTCTGGCGGGTAGGGCCCACCGCTTGAACGCGGACGAGCGCATCCACCATCGCTGTGAGTCTGTCGATCCTAGTGGATAAGGCGTTGATGACGTTAAGAGGGGGAGTAGAACCACTCCCGTCTCCGTTATGGAGCGTGGGCGGCTCGCATTGGAATCGTCGCAGTTGTCGCTGGCCATCGGATCGAGGGCGGAAGATTAGCTTTATGGGTGGAGAAACTTCTAGCTTGGTTTCCCACAGACGGCATCAACTGATGGAGGTCCGAATCTTCCTCAGATGTTTTCCTCCATCGATCTAGCTGCAAGCGGTTTCGAGCGGTTGAGATTGGGTACGAGAATTGTTGTGTGGATCTAAATGGGTTGTTGGATGTTGTTGACGCCGAGCTACCTGCAAGGGAAGTCCTAGGGTGGGAAACCACTGTAGGACCCTCCGACGATCAAGTTAGTCCCGTGGAATAAGAGCAGGGTAGCGGCGTATCAGAATGGGTTCGAGTTACCTGAGTCGTCTGAAAGAGGGGTTTATATAGTGGTCGCATGGAGCGACCCGGCATGACATCCTCGCCGTCAGTTACGTCCCCTTGTTCTGCCCACGTCGATATTGGGTTCCGTCCATTAATGGCGGGATACACTCCTTAATAGAGGGACGTGTTGGCGTGGGACGCGGAACGTGGGGCGGCGGATATCTCGTTTAGGCGAGATACACGGAGCCATGGCGGGGGCGCTTGGGCTCCGCGCTATCGGTTGATCGGGGAAGCCGAGGAAACTTAGCTCGGTAGATGGCTCAGAGACAAGCTGGGAGGCTGAGAAACCTCAGCCCTGTAATAGCTCGGAGATGAGCAATAAAATGGGGAACTTTGCTCGGAGACGAGACCTCTAGGAAAGTCGCCCATGCATCATATTGATTCTACCTCCGCAGCCTCCAGGAGTTTAGTGGGCCTTCGTGGATGACACGCCATCTGCCACGGGTCGTAATCTGGGGAATTCCCGTTAATGAGCCTTATCAGGTACTTATCAAACCGAGCCGGCTCGAGTTCGGCTTGATAAGGGCTTGTTCAAGTTCGATTCGTTTGTTAATTGTTGCTGTATAAAAATATACCTATAAACAATCATCTAATGAAAGAGGAGATAAATCAAAACTGAAGAAATTTCTTAACTTTATTATCTCAAAAAGCTCTCTCAAATAATCTCTCTTAATTAATCTCTTTCTTCTCAAATTACAAACTTTAACGACTCTTTATATAGTTCTTACAAGATACACCAAAACCCTTTAAATCTATGATCCTTACTCATTTCTAAACAATCATAATATTGATATGACTCATATCTAAAACTTAACTTTAAATATAAAATCAATTTAAAACTAACTATTTAAATTTAAAACTTAAATTTAACTTAATATAAGAATTGAATTACAATTTCCAACAGCCTCCCGTAATTCAATTCATCCTTGAAAACCTGTCAAGCGATCTTCAGATGTTTTTTCACCATGGTTTCAACTTCTTTATGATGTTTGCTTACTTAAAGTCTTCATTCAATCCGCAAACTTGTTTCTTCAATCTGCTTGATCTTCTTGATGATAGATTAACATAAATTCTTTAATATTGATAAATCTTGAATAATAACTGAATTATTGTCTGCATAAATTCTTGACGTCACATCTTCACTTTTTTCTTCCGCTTAACTCCAACTAACATATCACCTTTCACCGAACTAATAAAAAATTATCGAGCTCTTTCTTTTTACTGTTGTAATAATTTCATTCAGAATCTTTTCTTTTCTCGATTTTCCATACACTGCTTTCTTTCTTATTTTTTCTTTTGATCCTTTTCCTTTTATATTTTCTTTTGCAAAAATGAAGAAATTTGGTATCTATTTCTTCCTATCCTTTTCTTTTTGTCATACCTCTCTTCTCAAAATATGAAAATATGGAGAGGAACGAAAGCTAGCCACACTTCAACGGTGAGGAAAGATCCTTCCGTAGTCACTCTACGGCTTCTAAACTATATATGTAAATAATAACGATAACAATGTACACCAATTTAAAAGAGATAACAATAATAGTCATACTGCATAAAGTAACAAGGAATACAAGTGGGTCCACAAAATAACCATAGATCCAACTAAGATCCAGAGAATAACAATAGGGTCAATAAAGGGGTACAAATCTGGAGTGGAAAATACATGAGTCCTACGTCCTACGAAGGGCTCACATACTAAATACGAACTGAATAAAATAGAAAGAGACCTACACTAAGCTATTGTTCCACGGCAAGCTCCTGGTAATAGTTCTGATCTTGTCATGTTTGTGGATTCGTCTCTAAACCTGAGATGGCAAATCTTAGGAGTGTCAGAATATCCAACAAGTACTCAATCGTAAAAGCGTACGTGTGTTTGATAGCATGAATATTTCGGGTTCGTGAAATGCCCGCGTGCATATGTAAAGATAGGTATAACAATAGTAAAGAGAACATGCATATCAACAGGTCAGGTCAAGTCCTAGTTAGTTACTACAAAGGTAATCTAAACTAACATAAGTTCGAGCATGAGCGTCAACCATCGCAGGAGTATTCCTAACCCAAGAGTAGCGTCTCAGGGGAAAGAAAACATGGGCCTAACTGAACGTAATGGAATTGGTACCATTCCCAACTCGATCTCCCCAGCAAAATATATTGGAATTGGTACCGTTCTGAGCCCGGTCTCCCCAGCAAAATGTAATGAATTTGGTATCATTCCGAGCTCGGTACCCCAGCAAATGGTAATGTACTAGTAATAGGACCCATGAGATTCCATTGATCGAACTTACACTCAAACTACCCCAACACCCGGTGTTTCTAATTTTATATAACACTAAAACCCAATCACAAAAGCATGAATGCTGACTAGATAGGTTTTGGACTCATATCACGAGTAAACATGATGATGTCACTGAGTGGGGAAACATGTAAACAAGAATAACTATTTCAGGTCATGTAATTCAGCATTCTAGTCGGTGATTGCATTTTAATGTCAATAGTTAATGATCACAAATATGCATAGCATGTCAAGGGGTTTTCAAGCACGTCAATGATAACGGTAAAGCATGTTAAGGCAACACGGTAGCGAGAATGTTCATGAATCACGTATTAAAGTGTGATCGATTTTAAAACAAGCATTGCGAATTGATAAATAGAATGATCATTAACCTAGAATACAAGTAAGCATGGTTTTAAGAGCTTTTGATTAATGGGTGTGCTAAATTCTAGGGTTCGATCATGTATACAACAAGCATGGTTCACATATTAAAAAAACCACTGGGTTGTAGTGTGTTTTTTGTCACCCCATTGAGATGAGAATGCGCGCGCTTGTCAGGCGTATTCAGATTCCCCCTTTCTTAGATAGGCTGGGATTTATTGATTGTGGGGATTCGAATATCCGGTAGCTGTGGACTAAACTGTCGTTAACTACCTCTTGCTTTTGAAGCGAGAGAACCTTCAATTGACAGGTCAAACTGGTCATGCGAACTCAATGTGGAGTGTGTATGTGTTGTGTTTTGAAGGGGACTTGGACGTATCAGGGGCCTCGCAGAGTTTACGGGGTTCTGCCATCCGGATAGCGGGTTGGGGGTCAAAGGGGCTAGCAACCCCTTGTGGGGTGCGGGACAGCACCCCATTAGAAATTTTTTCTAACGGGGGACGTGTTTTGAGTGTGGAGCGTGAGTGAAAAAGAGGGGTGAGGAGCGTCCTAAGGACGCGTGAGTGGCGCATAGGCGCTAGGCGTCCGGGGGTCGCATGCCGGACACGCGACAGCTGGGCGCTAGCAGGCCATGTGCGCAGCACGTGACCGCTAGAAACACCAGCGAAAAAAAGGGGCTTAACCCCTGGGCTGGGAGTTGAACTCCCGAGGGGACTTTGGGGTTGAACTCCTGAATAGGAATTGGGTGTAGATTTAGAGTTAAACTCCCAAAAGATTTGGATTTGGAGTTAAACTTTTAAAAGATTTGGATTTGGAGTTAAACTCCTTTGAGAATTTGGATCTTGGAGTTGAACTCCTCAAAGATCTTCGGGAATGATCAAAGGGGACCCCTTTCTTATGCGTTGAGCCTTGGATCTTCCCAAAGTGGAATTTTTGGAGGCATGTATTCTTCCTCCTCCTTTCTTTTTGCTGGATCTTGGAGAAAAAGGGAGGTGAGATTAAAAATCTCCTTTTTAGGGATTTGATGGGAGATCTAAACTTTCCTTCGAGGTTTTTATAGTGAAATTTTATTTAGTTTTGAGAAAAGAGAGCTAAGTTCTTGATTTAATTGTAAATGAAAAGAAAGAGGGAGAACTTGAGAGAGAGGAGATGGAAGCACAAACCTTAATTTTTTAGGGGAGTCATTTATTGTCTTTCATTTCATTATCATATTTGCCTTTTATAGGCTACACAATTTACACATAACCCATTTGGTTTTACAAAATGGTATTTTTTCCATCCTATGCCTCATGTGCTTATTTCTTTTTGCACACGAGTCACGGGCTTTACAAAAATTTGGGTTTTTGCTCATTTATTTTACATTCATGCATGAAAATTATATCAAACTTATTTATTATATAATTTTCTTTTGGCATGGGGAGCCGGCCTCTTCACATTCGGGCTCGACTTGGACATGGGCTTACTTGACTTGGATTCAGGTTTGGGCCCGGGCCCACTTTTTAAGTCTTGACTTTGACTTATTGACCTCGACCTTGGGGTGTAATTTTTGACCCCAACATAGGTTATGAAACTTTTACTTTTTCTTTCAATTTATGAATTCAATCAAGTAAATATACGATATCACATCGACCAAAGAAATCGAGCAAGAATAATTGCCTTTTGGTGAGTTTTCATTAGATCTCGAATTGAAGACGACGGGAAACTCGACTCCTGTGCTTTTATCTATAGGTGCGACTGCGAGGAAGAAGAGGAGGTGGAAAAACTGAAGTCGGCAATGATGGTGACGATCTGTGCGATGTTGACGCTGGCGAGAGAGAGTGCGCTCGAGTTTTGGAATTTAGGGAACGAGAGAGAGGAGAAGAGTTGCTAGGGTTTTTATGGAGGAAGGGGTGGCTAGATTAGGGTTTCGATGTATTTAGTCAAAGGTTTATATAGAGACTGGGTCGGTTACGAGAGAAAAGATTTGCGCGAGATTTCAGGATTGCGATCAGATCTAAATTGAGCCGGCTCAAACAATGCTGAACCATCTCAACAATACAAAGAAGAAAAATAAGTCTCCACGCACAATATGAGCTGTCTTAAAGTAACCTTGAGCCGTCTTAAGAACAGTCAAAGCTGGCTCATAATGATCACGAGCCGTCTCTAACAAACAGAAAAGAAAAGACAATTCTCTAGACTCATGAGTCGGCTCAAGATGGTCATGAGCTTTCTCATGCAGCCAGAGAAGAAATAAATATTGGGAAAGACTTCTGAGCTGTCTCTGGCATGGTTGAGCCGGTTCAAGATGTTATATGAGCTGATATCATATCAGAAATGTTACTTAACACATTAAATGGATATAGAATCAAAGAAATACATTCAAACACTTATTTTATTGGGATTTCTAGATACATGGTGTTACACTTTTCCAACAAACTCTATTCTGAACTCTGAAGCACCTTTATGACCTTGTTCATTGTCTTTTTCTTTTGCAATAAATTCCATCTCGATTTTTTCTCGGTTCCTTTTTCCTTTTTCTATTCTTTCTTTTCGTATATTATGATACTTTCATATAACAAGCCATTATATATGATTCAAACTCTAAAATCTTTTTTATTTCTTTCTTGAATTCTTTAAATTGTTGAATCTTTTCC
The DNA here is from genome assembly GCA_030015575.1 of Agapanthus africanus. Lineage (NCBI taxonomy): Eukaryota > Viridiplantae > Streptophyta > Magnoliopsida > Asparagales > Amaryllidaceae > Agapanthus > Agapanthus africanus. The sequence continues at coordinate 98,435,034 of CM057350.1, read as the reverse complement.
TTCCCCTCTTTAACTCCGTTAATTTTTTGAATATTCTTTTCGTCCTCTCCAAATTTCTTGATTTCTTTTTTCTCCATCTCTTTAACTTCTTTGATTTATTGAATTTTCTCTTGTTCTTTCACGAAATCTTATGATTCGTGACTCTTATTATTTTCATATTCAAATTCTTTAATATTTTCAATTTATATAATTTCAATGAATCGATCTTTTGATCACCTTAACATTCTTCCTCTTTTCTTCCACGAGATTTTTAGCATTTTGAACTTTTCTCTCTTTTTCAAAAATTCTTGAACTCATGGAATTATCTTTTCCAATTCAATGAACTCTTTCTTATCTTCAATTCTTTTTTCTTCTTCCATGAGCTGTTTATCATCATGGGCTTCCTCGAGCTCTTTCTCATCTTTGATTTTCTCTAAATCTTCAATTTCTCTATCTCTTTTTATCTCGGTTTCTCCAAAGGTCTTCCGTAGAAGTTCTCACGCTTCTTTTACGGTTGTAAACCACCCGCGATGATGCTTACTGTATCAAAGTCAATTGTTCTATAGATTAAAGATGTGGCTAAACTGTTTCTCTCTCGCAATTTAACATAAACCCCTTTTCCTTTTAATGTTAGATCAGCCATGCAATAGGATCTTTTTACTTCTTTTTTTACAATTCCCCAAACGCCATAAGATTTTAGCAAATATTTTACCATGGTACTCCAACTTTGGAAGTTACCTTTGGTGAGATTATATCAAACGATCTCATCAAGTCTCATCTTCTTTTCTTAACGTCGACTTCAAAACCTAGTTGAATGGAGACAATCAAAACCTTATGCGTAGCGGCGATCACATGACCTTACCTCTGATACCACTGTTGGTGTATAAAAATATAGCTATAAACAATTATCTAATGGAGGAGGAGATAAATCAAAATCGGAGAAATCTCTCAACTTTATTATCTCAAAAAAACTCTCTCAAATAATCTTTCTTAAACAATCTTTCTCTTCTCAAATAACAAACTTTAATCACTCTTTATATGGTACTTGCATGATTAACCAAACCCTTTAAATCTATGATCCATACGTATCTCTAAACAATCATAATACTAATATGACTCATATTTAAAACTTAACTTTAAATATCAAATCAATTTAAAACTTAAATTTAACTTAATTTAAGAATTGAATTATAATTTCCAACGTTAATGAATGAGCCTAACTTAAGCCAAAATCCCGGCTCATTAAATAACGAGTTGAAATAGAGCTGAAGCTTGCGCGTTCGTTAACAGCTCGAGTTCAATTCATTTATAATATATTTTTTAAATATTAAGCTCATGCCAAGTAACCTAATAGTATCGAATACTTAATCGAGCATCCCATATTATATATATAATTTTTTATTTTTACTCCTCTCACTTCACCGAATTTTCTGCCTTCGACATGAAAACTTAGTCCTTTTTCTCAACCCAAACTCGTAAACTCTCTAGCCCTAGCTTCAAAACCTTCAAAAAAAAAATCCTGGAACAACATTTTTTTTGAAGCCCTACAAGAAAATCTCTACAAATCAGAAATATCTAGCTCCAATTCGAAGAAATCGAGCGCAAAATAAAAATATTGAGTTTCAAAAGTCGGCTTGTTAAGGGCTCAGCTCATTAAATAAACGATCATGAGCCCAATGTTTCAGCTTGGGATCGAACTCGAGCTGAGCCAATACTAAACGAGCTGAACTCGAGCCGACCCCAGCTCACTTGAGTTCGGCTCGTTTAGCAGGCTTACTCTCAGCATTTCTCTCTCTTTCACAATCTTATTTCACAACTCCAATATTGGGAATAAGTTGATTTCTTCAAGATTGTAAGACTCAAAATTTTCAACCTGAGGAACAAGGAGGAGATCATACTCTCGCACTTGGAATTTTAATCTTTATTTAGATTGAATTGCTAAAACTTAACAAAGACCTGGCAGTCCATTCAAAGAAAAGAAAGGAAAAGAGAAGTCTTAATGGGTTCATAACGATACAAAGGAGTCGAGCGCCTTACTACATGCTTGATGGGTTCAAAACCATCTTAGTCGATCGTCCCGATGCCAAGAAGCATACGGTGAGTTGCTACGTCAATGATATCGTGCTGGATATCCTTGAGCTGCTCAGGTTTCACAAGCATATGCAAAGAAAACCCTAGTTTTTGAACATGTCTAATTGTGTGTGTTGAATTTCTTGAGCTGCTCAAGTTTTACAAGGTATCCTTGAGCTGGATATCCTTGAGCTCTTTCTCATCTTCTTTTAGCAACTTAAAGTTCCGTGTTAGAGTAAATTCTGCATATTAACTGATAGAATATAAACAATAATATTACTACTGCTTTGGAAGTCAGAAAAGCGGTCATCATATAAGACTGCAACATTATCAGTACACAACACCTTCTAGCAATTTGCATTTATAACACGATCATACATTTTCCAAAAAAAAAACACAAATATACAATTTACAATCATTAAGTTGAAAAAAATAAATAATTGTTTCGGATGCTAGGAAATAGCTCTAAACTTCCGATGCATTAGTATTATTCCAAAAACAATAATTCAGATAATAACGGAAAGTGACAGAATATTGTTCCAAAAAATTCTGACCAAAGAGATCCAGCGATATTCTATGAAATCCTTCGCATTTTCGGAAATGTACATACGTATATCTAGGTTGATCTCCGTGCTATTAGCCTTGAAGGTGGCCCTTTATTCTCGTTTCTACTCCAATTCCCATTCATCACTGCCTCGTCACTAATTGAGATTAAGTAATTGAAATAGACCGGCAAAAAGCGGCACTTCAAAATTCGTAAACATCAGGTTTATTAGTTGAACTGGCACGAATGCACATAGGAAGTCAGCCCCAAAACGCCCATAAGAAAAATTTATGGTCAAACATGGAAGAGACGTTGATGAGGCTCATAAGTAAGAATTCCTCAGATCATGACATGTGGCGAATGACGCGTCACCCGCTGCAGCTCACTAGATTCTTAGGGGGCTGCCGAGGCAAAAGCAGTGTGGAACACTGATGACCTTTCTCGGTTCGTTTTCGAGCTTACACTCCGCATCTTACCCAAGAGCGACCTAGCCGCCGAACTGGCGTCTATCCTACCGTGATCGTCTCCGAGATATTGTGGAGCTGAGCTTCCTCGGCCTCCCGGCTCGTCTGCGAGCCTCACACCGAGCTAAGCCTCCCCAGCTCTCCCGGACAAACAAGAACGCGAGGCCCTAGCGCTTCCGCAACGGCTCCGCGTATTTCGCCAAAGCGAGATACCCGTCGCACCACGTCCCACATCCCATGCTGGCACATCCCCCCATTAATGGGTGTATCCCGCCATTAATAGAGGAATCCCTTCATTCATGCTGGCGTAACGTCAGGGGCATAACCGAAGGCAAAGATCTCACGCTTGCTCGCTCCATGCGATCCCTATAAAAACCTCTCTCTCGACGACTCAAGTAAGGAAATTTTAATCCAATAAGCCGCTACTCTGCTCATTTTCCTCGGCTAACTTCATTGTCGGAGGGTCCTACGGTGGTCACCCACCCTGGGACTTCTTTGCAGATAGCTCGGCTTCACCTCAAAATCAACCCATTGAAATCCACACGTCCAAGGAGACAACCTTCAAGCCAAATCTCAGCCGTTCAACAACGCTCGCTACAAATCGACGGAGGACAGCATCTGAAGGAGATCCGACCTCTATTAGGTGGCGCCGTCTGTGGGAAAGCTTGTAAGTTTCTTCCCCCATCAAAGTTGATCATCTGTCTTTGACCTAATGGCGAGCGAGAACCATAGTGATCCTAGTACGAGTCGTCGCCTCCCCCACAACGGAGGCGGGAGCGGCTTGTCTCCTCCTCCCAATACCATTGTCGCCTTATCCGCCCGGATCGACAGACTCACGTCAATGGTGGATGTGCTCATTCACGTTCAAGTGGTGGGCCTAGCCCACCAGATCTTAATTCCCCCTCCTAGGGATCACAACGTCGGCAGAAGAGCGGATAACATTACTCCCCTCAATGCCCCCGAACACAGGTGAGCCGACTCCGACAACCGTGGCTCCCACGCAGCGACCGATTCAATGATCTGCTGGGTGCCATATGGCTCTATGCCGAGGTCCCGGGAAAGAGACCATCTCCGTGACGCCTATCGCGCTCTCGCGACATCCGAGGAGGTGTCGGTCAGCTCGACCGCTTCCAAGAGCCAACGACGCCCTCTCCCTCGCCGGGACAACGCAAACAACTCGCGTCAAGGCTGCTCCAAAAGGACGTCTCCCGAGGATCTGAGAAATTTGATAGAGCGGAATCGAATTCGCACTACCGCGTAGGCCAGGAGCCAAAATGGCCACCACTCTAACTGTGCCGAATCCTCGGGGTACCACAACCGCTTCGAGGCCCTCGAGAAGAAAATCAAGGGCATATACCAGGATGGCCAAGCGTCCAGTAGAGGGGCCCGATACTCTACCGATTTGCTGACAAAACCCTTTACGGGGGAACTGCTGGCCGAGCACATCTCGTCCAGGAACAAACCGCCCAAGGTGGCCATCTTCGACGGGAAATCCGACCTAAAGGACCATCTAGACTCATTTACAGCGGGCATGAACTTCCAGGATAACTCCGACGCTGCCCAATGTCGAGCATTTCCCGCCACCCTCATCCGGGCTGGACGAGATTGGTTCCAAGGACTCATGCCATGCTCCATCTCTACCTTTGATGAGCTGGCCACCCAGTTCCTCGCTCACTTCGTTGGAAACAGACGACAGAAGCGGACCGTCGATTACATCTTCACCATAAAGAGCGGGGACAAGGAATTCTTTAAGGGATACATCACTCGCTTCTACAACGCTCTCCTTGAGGTCCTCGAGCACCGGGATGAAACTGTCAGCATCACACTAAGGTTGGGTCTTAGGCACAAAGAGTGGCTCCGCTCTTTTGCATTAGCGCAATCTAAGACCATGGCCGAGGTAAAAGCTTGGACCGAATGAGAGATCAAACTCGAGTCGGAGGTGAACGACAACCTGCCCTGGGGCGACCAAGCCAACTAAAAGAAGAGGGGCAGGGAAGAGAAGAAGTGGGCCGACCGACCAAAACCATACTCCCCGAAGTTCCAGAAGTACACTCCTCTTAACATCTCCCAGACCGAGCTGTTGGAGGAGGTGAAGGGTAAGAGATTCTTCAAGCTCCTGCCAGTCACCCATAGAGCGGCTAAACGTATTCGGGGCCCGTACCGCACATTCCATAAGTCGTAGGGCCACCCGACCGAAAAATGCAAACAACTCCATGACTATATCGAGGAGTTGATCCGCTCTGGCCACCTTCCGAAGTACTTGCGGCACAAGCGACAAGCGGATCAGGAACAGGAGAACCAGCCCCCTCCCGGGGAATTAACGATCGGGAAAATTATGGTCGTTACCTCGGAATATACCTAGGGTGCCGACGAAAATCACCGCTTACTACCCGTCGAGGGTACTAGCGACCCACCCCAGAAGAAGTGCATGACGGCCGAGCCTATCATCTTCACCGATGAAGACCTGTATGGTATATCCTTGCCTCACAACGACACTCTCGTCATAACTGCCCGGGTTTACCGTTTTGAGGTACAGAGGATATTGGTCAATTCCGGGAGCTCGGCTGTCATCCTCGTCTACGACCGCTTCCAACGTATGGGGCTTGGACCGTCCGACCTAAGGCCCACCTCCTACGTCCTCTCGGGGTTTACGAAACACTCTATCCCGGCTGAGGGAGTGGTCACCCTCCTCCTCAACATTGGAGAAGCGGGCCGTATGAGGACCGTACCTATGGAGTTCATCGTCGCTAGGATCCCCTCATCCTACAACATCCTCCTTGGCCGCCCGACATTGAATGCCCTTCGGGTCCAAATATCGACCTATCACCTCACGATCAAATTTCCATTAAACTAAGGTGGATAGGCTGGACCTACGGGAACCGGCAGATCGCTAAGATTTGATTCACCTCGACGTCCCCCACTGGAGAGCAGAGCGATGACTCTGAGGACACGGACGATTTCCAGGGGTCCTTAGACATGCGCGACGACCATAACGAAATCCGAGGAGCCCCGGTAGAAGCGCTGACTAAAGTTCCTCTCGTAGAGGGGGTCGATGGACGCGCAGTTCAGATTGGATCTCTTTTGACGGGAGATCGTCGCGAGGACTTGATCCGCTTTCTCCGAGGGAACTCGAACGTGTTCGCTTGGGCACCGGAGGACATGCCCGGGATCGACCTTAAAGTAATCCCACACAAGCTCGGGGTCGACCCGAAGGCTCGACCCGTCCGACAAAAGAAGCGAAGTTTCACGCCAATCAAGCAAAAGGCTATCGAGGACGTGGTTGATAGATTGCTAGCAGCCAACTTTATTAGAAATATTGATTATTCGAATTGGCTAGCGAATGTCGTCATGGTCAAAAAGGCCAACGGGAAATGGTGAATGTACGTTGACTTCACAGATCTAAACAAGGCCTGCCCGAAAGATAACTATCCCCTCCCTCGGGTAGACCAGTTAGTGGACAGCTCGGTCGGCCATGAATTGCTAAGCTTCACAGACGTTTTCTCTGGCTACAATCAGATCCGGATGAACCCGGCAGATGAAGAACTTACCGTGTTCACCACGGACCGGGAGTGTACTGCTACAAAGTGTTGCCCTTTTGTTTCAAGAATGCCGGAGCTACATATCAGCGCCTAGTTAACAAACTGTTCAAACCACAGATCGGGAGGAACATGGAGGTCTACGCCGACGACATGCTCGTAAAGTCAACCTCATCAAACGAGCACAACAAACGTAAAGTCAACCTCATCAAACGAGCACAACAAAGGTCTTGGCGAGACATTTGACGTCCTCCACAAGTACAAAATGAAGCTGAATCCAGCTAAGTGCGCGTTCGGAGTCATTAGCAGCAAATTCCTCGGGTTCATGGTTACCCACCGAGGAATCGAAGTGAATCCAGAAAAGATCACCTCCATTCTCAACATGGCTACACCAAAGAGCAACGTTGAGATCATGCGTCTCACAAGGAGAGTGGCCGCTCTGAGTCACTTCATGTCAAGATATGGAGAAAAGTGCCTCCCGTTCTTCAAAGCCTTGAGAAATATCCTTAAGTTCGAATGGTCGGGGTAATGTCAAAATGCTTTCGAGCAACTCAAGGTGCACTTAACAACTCCCCCACTACTCACCCAACCAGTCGAAAGAGACGAGCTATTATTGTACCTGGCAGTCTCCGACCAAGCTGCAGGCTTGGTGCTTTTCAGAGAAGTCGAAGGTGTGCAAAAGCCGGTCTACTATGTAAGCCATGTCTTCAAAGACGTGGAAACGAGATAACCGGCTATAGAAAAGATAGTCTTGGCGCTTGTCGTCGCCTCAAGGAAGCTGCGGCACTACTTCTACGTGCACACCGTCCTCGTCCTCACCGAGCGACCTATAGGGACTATTCTCACCTCCCTCGAATCATCAGGTCGTATGGAGAAATGGAGGTGGGAATTATCCTAATTCGACATCAAATACCGTCCCAGGCAAACCATCAAAGCACAAGTCCTAGCAAACTTCATAGTTGAATGCACTATTCCCACAAAGGAAGGAGCGGCAGCACGGGACCCCGGACCCCGACCCTCGGTCGAGGAAGTACCCGACTCCATCCCCGATTAGGTTCTCTACGTGGATGGATCCTCTACCGAGGAGGGAAGCGGAGCTAGCCTGATCATTCGAGGCCCGAACGAGGCAGAGATGGAATACTCTTTGAAACTTGGGTTCAAAGCGTCAAACAACACCGCGGAATACGAGGCTTTGTTGGCAGGATTGCAAATCGCCTCGGGGGTGGGGCTGAAGACGATCCGAATTCGCAATGATTCCACTCTGGTCGTTGGCCAAGTGACCGAGCATTTTGAGGCCCGAGAACCGCTCATGGTGAAGTACTAAAATGACTCCGCAAAAACTTCGATGAAGTCCAAGTGGAACAGATTTCCTGGAACCTGAACACCCAAGCGGACACTTTGAGCAAACTAGCCTCTTCCTATACGGCCAACCATAAGAGGAATATCCTCTTCGAAGTCTTACCACGACCTAGCGTGGAAGACAGAGAGGTAACGCTCCAAGTATACTCGACTCAGGAGGAAGACCAAGATTGGAGGAAGCCCCTCGTGGAGTTCCTAAAAGATGGTACACTCTCGGAAGACCGAGGGGAAGCAAGCCGCCTTCGAGCAAAATCCCGGAATTTTATCTGGAGCAATGGAAACCTTTACAAGAAGTCGTACACACAGTCTCTGCTCCGATGCGTCGATCCTCGCGAAGCCGACTACGTTCTGCGAGAGATAGTGAAGGAGTCGGTGGAGCACATCAAGGGGCCCGCATCTTGGTCTAGAAGACGCTTCTCTAAGGATATTATTGGCCATAGATACACCAAGACGCTGCGAAGCTTGTCAGAAGATACAAAAGCTGCCAACTCCATGGCAGCATACCCCGTCTTCCTGCTACCGAGCTAACGACCCTCAGTTCCCCTTGGCCGTTTACGCAATGGGGAATGGACATGGTTGGCCAACTCCCCACCGGCACGGGCGGACATAAGTACATCCTCGTTGCAGTAGACTACTTCATGAAGTGGGTCGAGGTCATGCCCATTAGGAAACCGGATGCCACCACTACGATAAAGTTCCTGCAGAACAACATAATTACTCGATTCGAGATCCCAAGGTGTATAGTTACCGATTACGGAACCAACTTCGAAAATGTTAAAGTCAAAAAGTTCTGTAGCGACTACCACATTCTAATGAAGTTCGCCGCGGTTGCACATCCTCAATGTAACGGGCAGGTCAAGATAGCTAACCGAGGCATCATCCAAGGTCTCCGAGCTCGTTTGCAAGGAAGACAGGGCAACTGGGTCGAGGAACTACTGCGAGTACTATGGGCATTGCGCACATCGAAGAAGACACCCACGGGAGAAACCCCTTCAACCTCTGTTACGGTACTGAAGCAATGGTCCCGGCAGAGATTGGATTACCCAGTTACCGAGTCGAACATTTCGACGATGAAGCTGACACCTCGGCGCTAAGGACCAACTTGGACGTCTTATTGGAAAAACGTGATCGAACACAAATCCGAGCAGCCGCCTATCAACAGCAAACCGCTGCTACTACAATGCATGAGTAAAGCATCGCGCCTTCAAGACGGGAGATTTGGTCTTATGAAGGAACGAGTTCGTAGATCAAGGTCGGCTACACAAGTTCTCCCCGAAGTGGGATGGCTCTTTTCTCGTCGCAGAGGTGTTGCCCGGTGGGGCATATCGCTTGCAAGATGCTGGGGGTCGTAGGTTTCTTCGGCCCTACAACGCTAAGAAACTCAAATTGTACAAATGAATATGTTTCTTACTTTCGATGCAATGTAATTTTTTCTATTATTATTAATTCTCCTGAATTAGAAGAGACTTCTTCGATATATTTTCTTCTTCTTCGGTTCCGAGATCCCTAGATTTGTTTTGAGAAAATATGTAAAAAGTGCTAAAGAATAAAAGAAGACAAAACACATCAGAAAAGAAGAATTTTATTCATTAATAGGTATTATAGGCTCTTCAGCCTTACAAGAAAAAAATTACAGCAAAGGGGGCCGGGGATTGAGGAAGCACTGTTGATGATACTCCAACGAAATCTCCGCCAGCCGAGCCCTAGCTTCCTCGGCTACCTCGGAAGCGCCACCTGCCGGACAAAAATCAACGATCAGCCTCCTCTGGAAACACTCCAGAAGAAGGCCCACTGATCGGTCCTGCCTGCTCTTCGAGATCAGGCCGAGATGGTAAAGCGGGTGCAACTTCTCGATCGCCTCGTCCCTCAACTGCGAAGACAAGGCATTGTGCATACCCGGAGACCTCCTCCAGATCGCATAAATAATCACTTGGAGGAGTGGAGATCGCCGGGGAAGAAGCCGCCCGATGTGGCCCTCCACGCGGTCTATCACCGCCTCGAACGTCTGTTCGGATCGGTCGAGGTTGTAAAGGTACACATAGTCCCCAGAAATTATCTCGCTGATGAGCACGCCCGGACGCCCGGCCATCTTCAGATTCACAAGGCTAGAAAGGAACCAACACCCCTTCGTTATTTATAGCCTCAACAAAAATCTTCCAACGGCCGAAATTTACACGCGCAGCGATGCGAATCGTGGGATATTTTTAAATTCCCAATACAAAGCTGCCATGTGGCTACCATGCCGATCCTCACGAACCCCTAAGCGGTCAACAGAAGATTGAACAAAGCAAATATCGGAGTATCACACCCCACTAGCACGCTTCTGCCATGCGTCATCCGCGACGGTCACTCTTCCTGATTTTACGAGTCATGGAACGACGCCCCACGAAGGCGAAGGGAAGTCTGAAAAGTCCTCATAACAAGGCCACCGAGCAGCTTCCCTGTCCGGTCCATCCCTGGCAGGTAGATTCCTATCCATCTATGCCAAGGATCAAAGCTCTCATCATGAGACCACCGAGTAGCTTCCCTGCCCAGTCCATCCCTGGCGGGTAGATCCCTACCTATCTATGCCAAGGATCAAAGCCCTCATCTCGAGGCCACTGAGCAGCTTCCCTGCCCGGTCCATTCTTGGCAGGTAGATTCCTACCCATCTACGCCAAGGATCAAAGCCCTCATAACGAGGCCACCGAGCAGCTTCCCTGCCCGGTCTATCCCTGGCGGGTAGATTTCTACCCATCTACTCCAAGGATCAAAGCCCTCATCTGGAGGCCACCGAGCAGCTTCCCTGCCCGGTCCATCCCTGGTGGGTAGATTCCTACCCATCTACGCCAAGGATCAAAACCCTCATCACGAGGCCACCGAGTAGCTTCCCTGCCCGGTTTATCCCTGGCGGGTAGATTCGTACCCATCTACACCAAGGATGAAAGACCTCATCTCGAGGCTACCCAGCAGCTTCCCTGCCCGGTCCATCCCTGGCGGGTAAATTCCTACCAATCCACGCTAAGGATCTAAAGCCCTCCTGAAGAGGCCACCGTGCAGGTTACTCTCCGACGGGTTGATTCCTACCCTACGAAGAGACGTGGTCAACCCGGATATGAGAATGGACTAGTACCTACCTTCCAACACTTGGATATCTGTTGATTCATCCTAAATGAACGATCGCCACCTCGACTCCAGGGAGGGGAAGGGCGCCAGTGGAAGGGCACCGACCTTCCTACACCTGGCGGTAAATCGACTTACACTCGATGAGCGATCGTCATCTAAAAAGCCGGTCATCGACCTAGGCCTAACACTTAAAAAAGAGGGGACTGGCAAGCTGAAGTACTCACGCGGAAAACACACAGTCATGTAGAGGAAAATAAGCCCAGCTTTATTTATGTTCTAGAAATTTTTACAAGGTACTCTGGGCTCCTCAGCCTTACAAAAAGGTGCCCGGAGGCTTAAAAATTTTGAAAAACAAAAAACGCATAAGGCAAAAAGGCTCATGCTGCGGGATCCACCCGGGTCTTGCCTTGCTCGGCACCGTCCTCAGGGGCCGGGGCTTCTACCTCCGCAACCTCCTCTCCCCCGATGGCCTCCCCAGCGCCAGCCACTTGCGGCGTATCAACTGAGAGCAGGACTCTGGCTCGGAGCTCACCATCGGCAAACTCTGGCATCAACGCCTTGACGGCATCAAGGGCCTCGTGCCAAATGATGGCCGAGGCTTCGGCGATGTCGGCGTAGAACTGATTTGACGCATTATACTTCTCCACCGACTTCAAGGCTCGGAGCTCGGCAATCTTCGCCGCCTCAAGCTCCGCCTCGGCCTCCCTCTTACTGGCATCCCTCGACTTCTTCATTATGGCACAGCGCTTGCCTAACTCCTCCAACATAGCCTGAACGGCTTGGTTGGACGCACTCAGAAGTCGTTGGGACTCCTGGCACTTGGAGACCGTTAATGCCTCGGCGGCCAACCGGGTTTCGAGGGCGGTTGTCTTCTCCTTGTCCTGCTGCAGCTCAAGGCGCAGATCCTCCTCCCGCGAAGACAATTCCCCCGCCTTCCTCATGGCCGGGGCAATCTCCTCAAATTTCATATTTACGGTGAGGGTGCAGTGTTGGAGAACTTGAGGAAAGCAGCAGAAGTTGTTAGAAATATTCAAATTAAGAAAAGAGCATTTAACGGAATTCTTAAAGGAAACGGATCCCGACTTGAACCGCCTCTTAAGCGATGGCGGCCACTTGGGCCTTCAGGGTCCCCCGGGGAATTTTGCCCCCGGCCGATTGCTCCATGTCGGAGAGCAAGCTGTCGGCAACTGAAAGCTCCAAGGGGACCACAAAATAGACGTCCCCCTCCTGCACGGGAATCCTCTCAGGAATCTCAGTGGACGGCGGGAGGGAGATCGTCTTTTTCCTCTTGAGGGGAACCTCGACACCCTCTTCCTCCCCTCTCACTCGAGGCGCCGGGTCTCGCGCATGCTTCTGGCTGCCCCCGCGGCGGTCATCGGGGGCTTAGGGTGCTGCGGAAGGCCTCGCCGGTGGAGATGGTCTCAGGGCCGAGCTCGGACCGGCTCGGGACAAGATCACGCCCCGGCCTTCTTCTGGGACGTAGCGGTTATGGCAGCTAAGATCTTGGATCGGTCCATTTGTTCTGCGAAAAGAGAATTCACAAAAGAGTTAGTGATGCTAGAAGGGAAAAATAAATCATTCAAGTCTAAACAGATCATCCAAAAGACCTAACTTACCCATGAAGCGAGCGGGGCTGAGCCCGGCCCAGCTAAGAACCTGCTCGGAAAGCAGGACGTCGGCCCGCTGGATCGGCTCCCACATGGATACTGCACCCGCCTCAGGCAAGGATGGCTGCTTCGCCCTCGGGCAGTTGGCCTTGTGCTACTGTCTAGGTACGGGCCAATCCTCGCCCTCGAGTGGCCCGACGAATACAAACTTCTCCTTCCATTCATGAATGGAAGAAGGGACGACAACCACACTCGACCCGGCCACCCCGCCCTTGCGTTTTTTGAAGGAAAAATACACCCAGCTCAGCTTGTTCTTGCTAGTGCCGGGGTGATTCTTAAAGCAGAGAAAGGAAGTAAGAAGGGTCAAAATGAAGGGGATGTCCTCAAGTTTCAACCAGACCAGAAACCCGAGGAGGATTCTCCAAGAGTTCGGCGCTAGCTGGCCCGGGGAGAGATGGAAGAAACTGTTGGATATATGTATGCGTTAGAGGCCATTATATGTATAGTGGATACTTGTACATGTATATATGTATATTTATATATATGACTTTCTTGCTCGACATGATAGTATGTTATCTGGTTTTACTTTATCTGACATGTTTACTTGATACTGTTCATTTGATACATGTTGATAAAGCCCTGAGGATATTTCCTTAACTTCCATGGCTATGATGGAGATCATACTAGTGGGGCATGTATGGTCTATAAGCATATCCTTAAATGTTCCTAGTCGTAGGTATATCGAGACAGGGCATCGATATTCCAGAGTAAACTAGCGTATACGTTTCTTGACCCATATGATGGGCGATGGATGATCCCATATCTATTGGTGTTGTGACATCGAAGATTGTATACGGGTGCTCAGTGGAGACTGGGTACACTGAACGGACTCACCGAGAATTCCTATATGGTATTATATTTATCGTCGGATAGCAGTTCTCTGGTGACACAGGTACAGGTTAGTCTGTATACCCGAGATCGTCATAGAGTCTTATGTGTTCTCCCACTATACTTTGATTTCCACCCTACCACAGCTCTACCGAGTCATGCAAATAGGTGACTTTTGGGTATAGTCCCGAGACACATGGAGACAGTGAGCGATAGGAGGGGTTTGGTCTCTCCCAGTATTGGGAGTTGATGTTGTGCAATGTGCGATTGGCTATGACTTGAAGTCCCTGGCCAGGGTTGATGAGATTTACTGATAAGTGTTATTAGTAGTTTCTCGACCGGTCATAGTTCATATCGACATAACTTATCGAGTTATTAGGGCTCGACGATTCCATCCCTAGACTTGATATGCAGCATATCGGACGAAGAGACCGGACTGTACGGTAAGTGTTGCCAATGGCTCGACGGGAGTTTTGACAGGTTCGCTTGTTTTTCTTCTGATCGCTCAATACCCGGGTGGACATTATGTTTAGCTGACCGCTTGCGGCTTGTAGGTGTTTTGATATGATCATCACCTACTGCCCGCGTATTGACGAGTCTTAGAGTCCCACACAGGATTTTTCTAGCTCAGGCGAAATGATGTGGTGTGCATATGTGATATGCGGGAGATCGATTAAATACGAATATGTGATACCGTATTTTAGTCGGGCGTTCACTATTGGTTGAGTCGTATTTGATATGACCGATTTATTAAATCAAGTGTTGATTTAATATTATCTTTTAGCTCACTTTTAATTAACCCTTTTTCTTTTGGATGTATACATGTATGTTTACACATACACATGATGATGTGCATGCACACATACACATATACATATGTGTCATGGTTGATGATACAAAGGAGATGGCAAAGCAAGACTTACATGGTTGATAAATATCTAGATTTTGTTAATGATTTAAAGAAAAGGAAATTAGCTATAATGATTCATTTTTTTCTACACACTTCTTCTTTGACCATTGACTTTAACTATGGTTATATTTCCTTTGTTCTTTAACTCATCCAAATAATATCTAGATATTTAGCCACCATGGTTATATTTGAGAGTGTCTCATATATAATCTTTTCTTTTCAATTATTGAAGATAAGTTTTTCATTATATTCACAAAAGCTTTTGCCATCTTCATCTTCCTCCTCTCTCTAGCTCACTTGAGTTTGTTAAAAGAGTAAGGAACCAAAAGAAAGGTTTTTTTTAAGTGAGTTTACAAACCACATAACCATTCTACACTATCCTAGCCCTTTAGTGTAGAGTGTTTGCTTCACTTCATCTTGATTTTGTGAAGCAAAGAGCTTGACCTAGAAATCTCCGGGTGGATCATCGTAGACGATGAAGGACCTCTAGCGGAGTTGATCCAAACTTCGAGCAAAGCCATAGGAGTCCATAAGAGTGAAGGAGTTGTCTACAAAGGTTGTATTCTCTTTTCCTTTAGCTTAGACTTCCTATATTGTTGTTATTACCCTAAACTCTAGTTACGATTCGTAGTTCGTTTGTAATAGCCCTCTAAAATTGAAAAGTTCACTAGTTTATGATGTTGTAACCTAACTAAAGATACTACTACACACCAACATGGTATCAGATCCTAGCTAGAGCTTTAGGGTAAACTAGACGACGTTTAAAAAATCAATCGAACATAAAATTTGATTTTTATACATGCTCACTGGAAATTTTTTCAAAAGTTGGAATTTTTGTAATTAAAAATATTCAAAAAATAGAGCAGGGTTTTCTGTGGATCCCCAAGAAAAACGAGCGCCTAACTCGACACAACGACCGCGGAACCGCGGCCAAATAAGGGTATTTGCGGCGGTTCCGCGGCGCCGTTGGTGAGACTTGGACCGTGCGTTCTTGCGTTGATCCATAGGTACTATATATGCTCTCTGGGAATTTCTATGCAGGTTCAAGTGTTGAGATCTATTACAACAATGTGTATGTTGATGTGTTGATTGATATATTTTAACGTCGTCAATGCTTTTCAATTGTTGATGTGATATGATGTATAGGATCGTCGTGATCGAATGGCGGGGGTTTTATGTGAGACGGGAGTTTATCTTTTCATTCATGTAAAATTCATTGTATATATTATTCTTTTATTGGGGTACATCCGGGTTGAGGATGATGTCTCCATTGATGTATATTTTACTTTTCCGCATTAGGACAGACCCAAGGAGGGGAGCATGAGTGACCGGTTCTGGAGTTCAGTGGGAGGCCATCTCGAGGAGGCGAGACCGGGTCTCCTAAACTCCAGAATTGGAAGGATCACTTGCCACTCTCGTAGGGGTCTAAGGGTATGGGCTTGGCTATTCATCAATATTGTGGAATCCGTATTTTCTATCGTAGGCTAAATATAAAATACGGAGTTCCTAGTATATCCTATATTTTCATATATATGTTTCTGCTGCTGATTATTCTGTGATGTAATTGCTTAATATCTGAGACGAATGTAATATTGTTATATATGTGATATGTAATACTGTTTTTCGTTTATTTCTGTAATGGCTTAGGAACTTAAATGATGGGAATACATTAATGAGATTAATGTAAAAAAAAAAGAAACCTAATGATGTTGTAGAATCGGATTTGAAACCCACTCGGCTCCTTTTTATGAAAAAGCAAGTTTCAAAAGATGCGGAGCTTAAGCCACTCCTTTTCTAAAAACTATTTAGATTCTACAACGAAATCAAGTTCAAAGCGTTAAAGGTTTTCATAAAAACCATCCGCAGCCCTCCGTCATTTTAGAAAGCAGAGTACTTAGTATTCGTGGTACGTATGTTGATCATAGTCAAGGCGTAGTGTACGGTAGCTAAGTGATGTCTTCCTACAAAGCATATGATGCGATAAGTTAGGACATTCATGTGATTATGTTGATCATAGTCAAGGGTCATATAGGTGGGTCTAGTTAATCACGAAATGACGGGTAGAACTTGACTAGTGCTTATGATATGTTGACCATAGCCAAGGTCATAAGCATCTAGGGGTAAAAACTATATCGGGAATTTCAAGTGTTGAAATTTGCAATGAGATTGCATACCATCTATATGATAGTTGGATCCCGATCCCATTGTGAGTAAGAGTTACTCTCAGGAGAGTTTTGCACTTTACAATTAGCTAATCCAGTAGGTGTCTAGAAAGATGTCAACGGGGTTTGACCTCTGGGAAACGAGGGTTATTTTAATTAGGTCCGTGCGAAAGCATGGGGAACCTCCCTCAAAGTACCGACACTGGCCTGGCTGACCGGTTAGCGAAACTGTAGAGTGTAATTAATCCTGGCTAGTTTTCTTTTTGAGGTTTTAAAGAAAATTTGATAAAAACAGTGGGAGACATCGATTAGAAAAGATAATAACCAATCTGATCTTTGCAAGAGCATTTCCATGAGTGTATTCTTTTCTTTCTCCTAATGGCAGATACCGATGACGGGACTTAAGCTTCTTTTAGAGAAAAACAAACTGACTGGACCGAATTATAAAGAATGGTTGAGGAACTTGAACATTGCACTCACATATGATAAAGTATCATATGTCCTCACTACCAAAGCCCAACCCGTCCCAGGACCTGAATCATCTGTTTCGGATAAGGAAATCCGAAAAACATGGGATATTGATTGCATCACGGCCACGTGCCTCGCGCTTGCTTCTATGGATAGTATCCATCAGAAACAGCACAAGAAGATGGATGTACAATCCATCTTTCTTTATACAAAGGAGTTGTATGAAGAGCAATCTCGTACTTTACGATACGAGACATCTCGAAAGTTGTTTCAGATGCGGATGGCCCCTGGCGCATCAGTAGGAGACCATGTTCTGAAGATGATTGGTCTTATAGAAGAACTTGAGGAACTGGGATGGGCTATGGATAATGAGCAATATACATTTATTGTTCTGCAGTCTCTCTCCCCCGCCTTTGCTCCATTCATAGTGAATTTCAATATGAACGATTTGGAGAAATCATTGCCTGAACTTCTCAATATGTTGAGAAGTGCAGAGAGCACGCTTAAGATAGCGAAAACTCCCGCTCTGCTTTATGGGTCATCTTCCTCTTCAGTCCCGAAAGCCAAGGCCAAGGGAAAGAAGAAAAGAATCCCACCAAGCCAAGAGGTGGAGTTGAGAAGGTGAAGGTGAAAGACAAGTCTGGGACTGCGAGAAGTGGAAAAGGAGAATGTTTTTACTGCCACAAGTCGGGACATTGGAAACGCAATTGTGCTTTGTACCTTGCTGATCTCAAGAAGAAGAAGCATACTGATGCTTCCGCTTCAGGTGTGTTTGTAACTGAAAACTGTTTTTCATTAAACTCTGCATCTTGGGTATTAGATACCGGTTCTGGTTCTCACATCTGTAATTGTGTGCAGAGATTGAGAAACATTAGAGTTTTGAAGACTGGGGACCACACTCTGCGGGTTGGAAATGGTTCCAATATACATGCTGTATCCGTAGGAGAGTATCATCTGGGGTTGCTTTTAGGATGTATTTTGGTTTTGAACCCTTGTTATTTTGTACCTGATATGCTATGTAATATAATATCCGTATCTTTGTTGGACAATGAAGGATATCATTTTGTGTTGCAAAATAATGTTATGAACATTAACTTGAATCAACAGTTGATTGGGTATGGTACACTAAGTAACGGAATTTACGTCCTAAACCAACACACAGTTTTCAATATACAACATACAAATAAAAGAAAGATTTCAGATATGAATGAATCTTTTCTTTGGCATTGTAGATTTGGTCATATTAATGAAACAAGACTAAACAAGTTACATAAAAATGGATATTTAAAACCTTTTGAATATAAATCTTATGCGACTTGTCAGTCTTGTATCAAAGGTAAAATGACCAAAACTCCGTTTATAGGACACAGAGAGAGAGCTACAGAACTCTTAAACCTCATAAATAGTGATGTATGTGGACCAATGTCTACACATGCTAGAGGCGGTTTTTCATACTTCATCACTTTTACTGATGATTTCTCAAGATTCGGACACGTGTTTTTATTGAAGCATAAATCCGAAGCTTTCGAGAAATTCAAGGAGTACAAACTTGAAGTAGAAAAACAAACTGGCTCAAGTATCAAGAAACTTCGATCAGATCGAGGTGGAGGTATTTAAGCACTGAGTTTTCAGACTTCTTAAAAGAGAATGGGATTCTCTCTCAGCTCACTCCTCCTTATACACCACAGCACAACGGTGTATCAGAATGGAGGAATCGTACCTTATTAGATATGGTACGGTCCATGATGAGTGATGCTGAGTTACCACTTTCCTTTTGGTGACATGCATTAGAGACAGCAATTTATCTATTGAACAGGGTTCCAACCAAGACCGTGTCTACCACTCCATATGAGATATGGTGTGGGAAGAGACTATCTCTTAAAAGAGTTAGGATATGAGGTTGTCCGGTTTATGTCAAAAAGCAGAATCCGGATAAACTCGAGACACGATCAGTTATGTGTACATTTGTGGGATATCCAAAACATTCATATGGATATTTTTTCTACCACAAGGAGGAACAAAAAGTGTTTGTTTCTCAACATGCCATATTTTTGGAAAATGAATTTTTTGCAAATAATACTGATGGCAATGAGGTAGAACTAGAAGAGGTTCTAGAGACACAAATTACTCATGAAGAATTGGTTGAACCTGATGTTGCAGTAGAACATCAAGAACCTCAGCCGCTCCGGAGATCTAGTAGAATTTCTCGCCCACCGGAGAGATACTATGGTTTTCTCATTGATAGTGATAGAGAAGATTGCATCATAGATGATGATGACCTACTAGTTTTCAACAGGTTATCATGAGTGGAGACTCAGTGAAGTGGCTGGATGCCATGAGATCTGAGATGGAGTCCATGTACACTAACAAAGTATGGACTTTAGATGTTGCACCTCCTGGGATAAAACCCGTAGGGTGCAAATGGAGCATTAAGAAAAAGATTGGTGTAGATGGACAGGTAAAGACCTATAAAGCAAGGCTTGTAGCGAAATGTTTTTGTCAAAGACCAGGACTGGACTATGATGAAACTTTCTCTCCAGTAGCAATGCTTAAATCCATTCGGATCCTGCTTGCTATTTCTGCTCACTATGACTATGAAATCTGGCAGATGGACGTTAAGACTGCATTTCTAAATGGTGATTTAGAAGAGTGCGTTTTTATGGATCAGCCAGAGGGCTTCATAGACAGTGGGAGCAGTGAAAAAGCGTGTAGGTTGTTTAAATCCATTTATGGGTTAAAACAGGAATCTCGGAGCTGGAACATCTGTTTTGATGATACAATCAAAGAGTTTGATTTTGTCAAAAATATAGATGAACCGTGCATTTATAAGAAGATTGTAGGGAGTACTGTCACTTTCCTCGTATTGTACGTAGATAACGTTCTCTTGATAGGAAATGATATTCCTATGCTACAATCGGTCAAATTATTCTTATCACAAAGGTTATCCATGAAGGACGTGGGTGATGCCTCGTGCATTTTGGGCATAAGGATCTATAGAGATAGATCCAAGAGGTTATTGGGATTGTCCCAATCAAAGTACATTGATACCATCCTTAAAAGGTTTAGTATGGAAGATTCCAAGCGTGGTGCCTTGCCCGCTTGCCATGGAACCACTCTCTCTAAGGACTTCTGTCCGAAGACTGATGAAGAGAGAGCTCGCATGAGCATTATACCCTACGCTTCAGTTGTAGGATCTATAATGTATGCGATGATATGTACTCGCCCTGATGTAGCTTATGCACTAGCTGTAGTGAGCAGGTATCAATCCAACCCAGGGGAGCAACACTGGATAGCCGTAAAGAACATTCTTAAGTACTTACGAAGGACTAAAGAATTGTTCTTGGTGTATCGTAATGGGGATCTCCAAATGGAGGCCTTTACCGATTCCAGCTTCTAAAGTGATAAGGATGACAGTAAATCTATCTCAGGGTTTGTATTTACTTTCAATGGAGGGGCGGTATGTTGGAAGAGTTCCAAACAGGATACCGTTGCAGACTCCATGATGGAAGCTGAGTATATTGCTGCAAATGATGCTGCCAAGGAAGCCGTCTGGATGAGAAAGTTCGTCGCGGAGCTAGGAGTAGTTCCAACCATTATTAATCCAATACCATTGTATTGTGATAATAATGGAGCTATGGCGTTGGCTAAAGAACCTAGATCCCATCAAAAGTCCAGACACATCCTCAGGCGATATCATTTAATCCGGGGGATAGTTGATTGCCAAGAGATCGAGATTCGGAGAGTAGATACAAAGGATAACACCGCGGATCCACTCACCAAGGTCCATCCACAGCCGCAACATGAGCGACTTTTTGAGATGTTGGGTATAAGATACGCCAATAATTGGCCTTAGTGCAACTGGGAGATTGTTGGATATATGTATGCCCTAGAGGCCATTATATATATAGTGGATGCTCGGACATGTATATATGTATATTTATATATATGAATTTCTTGCTCGACATGATAGTATGCTATCTAGTTTTACTTTATCTGACATGTTTACTTGATATTGTTCATTTGATACATGTTGATAAAGCCCTGAGGATATTTGCTTAACTTCCATAACTATGATGGAGATCATACTAGTGGGGCATGTGTGATCTATAAGCATATCCTTAAATGTTCCTAGTCGTAGGTATATCGAGACAGGGCATCGATATTCAAGAGTAGACTAGCGTATATGTTTCTTGACCCATATGATGGG
The DNA here is from genome assembly GCA_030015575.1 of Agapanthus africanus. Classification (NCBI taxonomy): domain Eukaryota; kingdom Viridiplantae; phylum Streptophyta; class Magnoliopsida; order Asparagales; family Amaryllidaceae; genus Agapanthus; species Agapanthus africanus. The sequence goes on along the minus strand of CM057350.1, from coordinate 98,413,735 downwards.
CGATGGATGATCCCATATCCATTGGTGTTGTGACATCGAAGATTGTATACGGGTGCTCAGTGGAGACTGGGTACACTGAACGGACCCACCGAGAATTCCTATATGGTATTATATCTATCGTCGGATAGCAGTTCTCTGGTGACACCGGTACAGGTTAGTCTGTAGACCCAAGATTGTCATAGAGTCTTGTGTGTTCTCCTACTGTACTTTGATTTCCACCCTACCACAGCTCTACTGAGTCGTGCAAACAGGTGAATTTTGGGTATAGTACCGAGACACATGGAGACAGTGAGCGATAGGAGGGGTTTGGTCTCTCCCAGTATTGGGAGTTGATGTTATGCAATGTGCGATTGGCTCTGACTTGAAGTCCCTGGCCAGGGCTGATGAGATTTGCTGATAAGTGTTATCAGTAGTTTCTCGACCGGTCATAGTTCATATCGACATAACTTATCGAGTTATTAAGGCTCGACGATTCCATCCTTAGACTTGATATGCAGCATATCAGACGAAGAGACCGGACTGTACGGTATGTGTTGCCAATGGCTCGACGAGAGTTTTGACGGGTTCGCTTGTTTTTCTTCTGATCGCTCAATACCCGGGTGGCCGTTACGTTTAGCTGACCGCTTGCGGCTTGTAGGTGTTTTGATATGATCATCACCTACTGCCCGCGTATTGACGAGTCTTAGAGTCCCACACAGGATTTTTCTAGCTCAGGCGAAATGATGTGGTGTGCATATGTGATATGCGGGAGCTCGATTAAATACGAATATGTAATACCGTATTTTAGTCGGGCGTTCACTATTGGTTGAGTCGTATTTGATATGATCGATTTATTAAATCAAGTGTTAATTTAATATTATCTTTTAGCTCACTTTTAATTAACCCTTTTTTCTTTTGGATGTATGCATGTATGTTTACACATACACATGATGATGTGCATGCACACATACACACATACATATGTGTCATGGTTGATGATACAAAGGAGATGGCAATGCAAGACTTACATGGTTGATAAATATCTAGATTTTGTTAATGATTTAAAGAAAAGGAAATTAGCTATAATGACTCATTTTTCCTACACACTTCTTCTTTGACCATTGACTTTAATTATGGTTATATTTCCTTTGTTTTTTAACCCATTTAAATAATATCTAGATATTTAGCCAACCATGGTTATATTTGAGAGTGTCTCATATATAATCTTTTCTTTTCAATTATTGAAGATAAGTTTTTCATTATATTCACAAAAGCTTTTGTCATCTTCATCTTCCTCCTCTCTCTAGCTCACTTGAGTTTGTTAAAAGAGTAAGGAACCAAAAGAAAGGGTTTTTAAAGTGAGTTTAAAAACCACATAACCATTTTACATTACCCTAGCCCTTTAGTGTAGAGTGTTTGCTTCACTTCATCTTGATTTTGTGAAGCAAAGAGCTTGACCTAGAAATGTCCGGGTGGATCATCGTAGACGACGAAGGATCTCTAGCGGAGTTGATCCAAGCTTCGAGCAAAGCTATAGGAGTCCATAAGAGTGAAGGAGTTGTCTACAAAGGTTGTATTCTCTTTTCCTTTAGCTTAGACTTCCTATATTGTTGTTATTACCCTAAACTCTAGTTACGATTCGTAGTTCGTTTATAATAGCCCTCTAAAATTGAAAAGTTCACTACTTCACTTCAATTGTATTCTTTTCATGCCTCCCTATGCCTCTTTTCAATAAATAAAAATTCAGATTCTTTGGAAGATTGAAGAGCATCATTCTTGTAAGTTATCTTTTATTTTCTGCAATAGTTTTCTAATTTAATTCTTGCCTTAGATAAATCCTTCCTTTGCCCTAGTTTAATCTAGTATAGTATCTCTTAAACTGCAGTAGGTAAGTAATCTTAAAATGAAGTTTTTAATAGATTCCCTAATGAGCGAGTAATTTCCTCGCTTGTTAGGGTTAGGAATAAGGGAGGGAATGGGAGATGAAGATCTCTCATCTCTTTCGTGCCCAATTATTTTTAATAACTAGAATTTCATGCATGCATGCATGATCCGCTCCCTACGGCACCCTACCCACGAGGTAACGGTGAAACCGTAGTATAAAAGACCGGACATGCATGTCTTCCATGAAGGTTAGAGCAAATATTAGGAAAGGACGGACAAGGATCTAGAGGAAGAAATTAGAGCAAATATTAGGAAAGGGCGGACAAGGATCTAGAGGAAGAAACTTCGTTTCTTCCCAATCATCCTAATCCCTTTTTCTAATAATTGCTATAACTTCTAAAAGATTTCATTTAGGGCATTGAAAGAGGTGTTACATTCAATCTTATCAAACTCACCCTTAGACCTAATCCTAGCAAGTTTCTTAACTATCGTACAAATTAGTTTTTCTTTAGATTAAATTAAAAGACCAAACACCCATTGGAATCAGCTCGTAAGAACACCTAGGAAAATTACACATCCCTGTGGACCGACCCGTATTCACCGGCTAGCTTCATGCGACACCGTTCTTGATTGCGGTAAATATTTTTGATCTATAAAATCATACACTAAATCAAATGGCGCCGTTGCCGGGGATGGCGTAAAAATTTCCTTTTTGTAATTTCGGGTTGATATAAATTTTAAACATCATAAAAATCTGAAAATATAAAAAGTACAAAAAGTTTTCAATTTTTGTTATTGCTTGAAGGGTTTATTGTTTGAATCTTGCAGGAACAACGAAGAATCTGGGATCTTGAAATTTACAGAGGGCAAAACAAAAATTGGTATATCAGAACAGAGGAGGAGTGGAACAAATGTGCGGCAGATTTTTTTTTCAGAGACCGATCCATCCACAAGACCGCATTTCCGCGGCCTTTCTGCGCGCAAAACCGCGGTTCCGCGGTGAGCTTGCCACGTCAGCTCCAAAAATTTTGTTGGTTTGTTTTCTGTACCCCCCTCTGCCAACCTCCATATATCCTTTTGCGAAATTTTTTGCAGGATTTCTTTACGCTAAAAATTTTCCAAGAAAAAGAAAAAAAAACTTCTTCCCCCTTCTAAATAACAGATTTTCTGCAGGTTTCTTTGCGCTGCGCTAAAAAATTGATTGCAAGTGAATTTACTGTTTTGCATATATTAATTGGACTTTAAGGGGCTATTGACCAAACTTAGATTGGGTGGGGATTTCATTATCCTTCCCAGGACCCCAGAAATCACTTTAAAGCATTTGCATTGACCACTCTTAAATTAAAAAATATTAGACTCAGCCCTAAGGACGTCGTGCTTACTAGGACAGAGGACTAGTATAGGCATCGGCCGTTTATCCTAACTTGACTTTGCGGTGCCTAGGCAAGTGTGTCAAAGGCTAGTGGTTTTAATTAGGCCCACTACTGTGGTTCCTTCCCACTTACCTGGCCGCAATTGGCGGTGAAGAGGCGGTTTGAGGTCCTATCTCTAGCCCTTTGGAACAGTTAGGAGCTGTCTAGCTGACCTAGGTGACCCTAGATCTAGGCCTGATTGTGCATTTGTGGTTGAGTGAAATTGTGTCAAAAGTCTCTTTTCAAAAATCTTTGTGCAAAAACCACACATAAAAAAAAAGAGAAAAAAATCTTTTCAAAACTTGCAACTTGTCGCTAAAGAAATCTTGCACCTCACTTACACCACTTCCTCTCATTGACGTTTTCTTACCTCCACATTCTGTCTTTCATTTTTTTTCTGACTACACTACCCCTTTAGTGTATGTCACTTTGGACTAGGGACCCTAGCGCCCGATTAGTTCGTGTTTCGTTGGTACCGACCGACGAACCCTTCGACACCGAAGTCGAAATTCCGTCCACTTTCTTACCTCAACCTTCAAATTCTTCTTCCGAAGGTATGTCGGGATACAATCCTAACAATACCTTACCGACGGGAATGATTCCACCTCCGTTAGGTGTGAATAACCCGAATCAACCGCCTGTTGAAGCGCCCGCACGAGTCGCGCTCCAGGATCTCTTCTACCCCGTCCGCATCTTTTTACCTACCTGTCTTTCTCCCCACCGGCAAATGGGGACAATTTTGAAATAAAACCCCACTTTATCAATATGCTGCCGAAATTTCATGGTTTGGAATTTGAAGATACCTATATCTTTATCAATAAATTCCAAAATGTTTGCGCTATGATGAAAACGACCCAATTAAGTGATGACGCTATAAGGCTAAGGGTCATTCCTTTCACCTTATGTGACCTAACCGAGAAGTGGCTATACAGCATCGCATCACATTCCATTAGAAATTGGGACGAGTTTGTGAAAGCTTTTCTTAAAAAGTTCTATCCTCATCACAAAACTGCTAGAATCCGTAATGAGATTATACAATTTTCACAGCTTCCTTCCGAACCATTTTGGAAGTGTTTTGAGAGATTTAAAGACCTACTCGTTCAATGCCCTCATCATGGGATCGAAAGTTGGCAACTTTGCCAAACATTATACGAGGGATTGAACTCGGCAACGAAGCAGTTGCTAGAAACCATCTGTCAAGGTCACTTTCTCTCCAAATCTAGCGAGGAAGCGTGGCAGTTTCTTGAGGATCTTAGTGAACAAACAATTCAGTGGGAGAGATTCAAGACCACACCATCTTCTTCTAGTGGTCAATCTAGGGCAGGCATATATCAAGTAGAGATGTCGATTGCTATGAAGGCCGAGATGGCCGCTCTTACGAAAAAGCTAGAAGCGATTGAGACCAAAATCTCATCGCCTTCTCCTTCCCCTGTTATGCCCCCACGAACTGTTTGTGCTTGTTGTGCGGATCCATCACATCTCACCGAAGAGTGTCCTTACAATGCTTCTACTCAAGGACAGGATCAAGTCAATGCTGCATTTCAGCAACGACAAAGAAACGATCCATACTCTTCTACATATAATCCGGGTTGGAGGAGTCACCCAAATTTCGCTTGGAACCAAAATCAACAATTCCAAGGAAATAACAATTTTCAAAGGCCTCATCCTCCACAACAACAACAAGCACCTCCACAAACTCAATTTCAACAGCCTTTCCAACAGCAACCTTACCCTAATCAAGTGAACAATTTTGTGCCTAACACTACTTACCCGCCAAACAATTTTGTTCAACCTAATAATGACAAGGTTAGCTCGCTCGAAAGAAATCTAGAGGCGTTCCTAAAGCAATCTATACAATCTACAGCAAGATTAGAGACTTCTATTCAATCTTTGGTGCAAAACAGTGCCTCACACGATCAAAGCATCAAATCTATTGAGGCACAAATTGCACAACTCAATGCAGCTTTGAGCGAGCGCGAAAAAAGAAAGCTCCCATCTCAACCACTGCCCAATCCCGGTCACGCACATGCTGCATATCAACAGCAGAATCATAACGTAAATGCTGTGACCACGTTGAGATCGAGAAAAGTGTTGCAAAACAATGTGGGTATTACCAATGACACCCCTGCCGGTGGCCCTTCTTCATCATCTTCACCTTCTTCTTCTACTTCTTCTTCGTTAGAGCCTATTCTCCATCCTTCATACGGCTCTACTTCTTCTAGCTCGAACGGACCCACTTCTCACAACACGAACACATCTACACGGGGTTCCGTTCCAACTCAACAATCTGATCCGCAAAAATTGGACTCAACAACTTTTCAAAATGTTCCTTTTCCAAATCGGTTGAGATCCAATAAACTAACTCCACAAATGGAGAAGATTGTTGAGCTGTTCAAACAGGTTAGCATAAATATCCCTCTTTTGGATGCAATCCAACAAGTTCCTTCATATGCAAAAATCTTAAAGGACTTATGCACCAAAAATAGGAAGTCACAAGTACCAAAGAAAGTTTTTGTGGCTAGTGCTATTAGCGATGCTCTTGTCAATTCTTTACCCCAAAAGCAAAAGGACCCCGGTTGTCCTACCATTTCGATAACAATTGGGGACAAGAACATCAATAGAGCACTATTAGATCTTGGTGCTAGTGTCAATTTGCTACCTTATTCTGTGTACGAGCAATTAGGCGTTGGAGAGCTTAAGCCCACTCACTGTACTCTCCAAATGGCCGATCGATCAATCACCCATCCTAGGGGAGAGTTGGAGGATGTGTTAATTAGAGTAGGGGATTTCATTTTCCCCGTTGACTTTATTGTTATGGATACACAACCGGTCGCTAACCCCCGGAATCAAATTCCGGTGATACTTGGTCGACCATTCCTTGCGACCTCCAACGCAGTGATCAATTGTCGTAATGGTTCAATGAATCTATCATTTGGCAATATGACAATTGAGCTCAATATTTTCAAGTTGGGGAGTCAGCCTGCCGAGCCTAATGCTAATGTACTTGATGTTTGCTCGATCAATGAGATCGCGGAGGAGGACTGTGAATTCAAAATTTTTTTGTTCGATCACAGCAATGTTAACGCCGCTAGTGCGTTCCTTCTAGAATCCGACACAGCTTTCACGGCGGACAACGATTATGAGTGTTTTACCTTTGTTGACGATTTTGAAGACTCATCACCTGAGTTGGAGTCTTTTGCTTTTTCGGATGAGTTAGTTGAACCATCCGCCTCGGTTGCGTACACTCGATTTGAACCTTTGATGGAATCCTTCAAGTTTGAAACAGTTACTCCATTGCTACCATCTATTGTTTCACCTCCTAAACTCGAACTAAAGCTTTTGCCATCGCACCTTAAATATGCTTTTCTAGGTGATAATGAGACCTTACCCGTTATCATTTCGGCCTCTCTAGCTCTTGAGCAAGAGAATGCCCTTTTAATGGTCTTACATAATAATCGGCAAGCTTTTGGCTGTTCTATGGCGGACATCAAGGGGATTAGTCTCCTAATAGTCGAACATCATATACACTTGATGGATGATGCCAAGCCGTCAAGGGATCCACAAAGACGCCTCAACCCCATTATGAAAGAGACTGTCAAGAAGGAGATTGTTAAGTGTCTTGATAGTGGTATCATTTATCCTATCTCGGATAGCCAATGGGTTAGACCCATCCATGTTGTGCCAAAGAAATCGGGCATCACGGTCATTACCAATGAGGCAAATGAGTTAATTCCTACTCGTACCCAAACTGGATGGCGAGTCTGCATCGACTATAGAAAACTCAATGCCGCGATAAGGAAAGACCACTTTCCTTTACCTTTCATTGACCAAATGCTAGAACGATTGGCGGGGCATGAGTTCTACTGCTTTCTAGATGGCTATTCCGGTTATAACCAAGTCCCCATAGCCAAAGAGGATCAAGAAAAGACAACATTTACTTGTCCCTTTGGCACTTTTGCTTATCGTCGCATGCCCTTTGGGTTATGAAATGCACCCGCTACATTTCAGCGGTGTATGATGGGGATCTTTTTGGACATGGTTGAAAAGTTCTTAGAGATCTTTATGAATGATTTCTCCATTTTTGGTGACTCCTTCGACGAGTGTTTACGACATCTTGACGCAGTTCTTACCCGCTGTAGGGATAAGAACCTAACTTTGAATTGGGAGAAGTGCCATTTTATGGTACGAGAAGGCATTGCCTTAGGACATGTCATCTCGCAAAACGGCATCGAGGTTGATAGAGCTAAAATTGAAGTCATTTCTAATCTTCCTCCTCCTAAATGCGTCAAAAACATCCGAGTTTTCCTTGGCCATGCCGGTTTTTATAGACGGTTTATCAAGGATTTTAGCAAGATTGCTAGACCCTTGACTCTCTTATTGGCCAAGGACACAACATTTGATTTTGACTCGACTTGCAAGGAAGCGTTTGAGTCTTTGAAACACTCTCTCATTTCTGCGCCCATTCTTTCATCTCCAGACTGGACGCACCCCTTCGAAATCATGGTGCGACGCATCAGATTTTGCCATTGGTGCTGTTCTTGGACAACACATTAATAAGATGCCGCATGTGATTTATTACGCTAGCCGTACATTAAATGAGGCCCAACTAAACTACACAACAACAGAAAAAGATTTTTTTAGCAGTTGTGTTTGCACTTGAAAAATTTCGGCCTTATTTAATCGGCTCTCCAGTCATTGTGTATACTGATCATTCAGCCCTTCGCCACCTTTTTGCGAAGAAGGATGCTAAGTCGAGGCTAATACGTTGGATCCTTTTACTACAAGAGTTTGACCTTATCATAAGGGACAAAAAAGGATGTGAAAACGTAGTAGCTGATCACCTATCACGACTTCCTTCTTCGCCTACGCATGAACTTTTAATCACTGATGTTTTTCCCGATGAGCAACTCTTGACCGTTTCTTGCGAACCATGGTTCGCCGATATTGTAAACTACTTAGCCACCGGCTTGATACCTAAAGATTGGTCGAAACAGGATAAACTTCGATTCTTGTCCCAAGTAAAGCATTTTTACTGGGATGAACCTTATTTTTTTAAATACTGTTCCGACCAAATCATTCGTCGGTGTGTACCTAAAAATGAGGTTAAGAGTGGCTGTCTTTTTGCCACGATCAAGCATGTGGCGGGCACTTTTGGCCCAAAGAAGACAGCCGAAAAAAATCTTGCAGTGTGATTTCTATTGGCCATGACTCTTCAAGGATGTATATGAATACTGCAAGACTTGCTCCCGGTGCCAACACTTGGGCCGGATATCGCGGAGAAACGAAATGCCGCTCCAACCGATTTTGGTTGTGGATGTTTTTTTATGTTTGGGGTATAGACTTCATGGGACCATTTTCCTAACTCCTTTGGAAATGTTTATATTCTTTTGGATGTTGACTATGTTTCAAAGTGGGTCGAGGCTGTGCCTAGTCGAACGAACGACAACAAGGTTGTCGTTCGATTTCTTAAAGAACACATCTTTTCTCGATTTGGGCACCCCTCGCGCAATAATAAGTGATAATGGTTTCTCACTTTTGCAATAGGACTTTTGAGTCCTTGATGCACAAGTATTCTATCACCCATAAGCTGTCAACGCCATACCATCCCCAAACATGTGGGCAAGCCGAGGTCTCGAATCGGCAAATCAAGCAAATCTTGGAGAAAACGGTTTCTAAAAACCGTAAAGATTGGTCACTTAAACTGATCGATGCACTATGGGCTTTCCGTACTGCATACAAGGACCGATCTTGGCATGTCTCCATACCGGCTTGTTTACGGGAAGGCTTGCCACCTCCCAGTAGAGATTGAGCACAAGGCATTTTGAGCTATCAAAGAGCTGAATTTATCTTTAGGAGATGCGGGCAGCAATCGAAAGCTGCAGTTGAATGAGCTAGAAGAGCTGCGGGATGAGCACATGATAATGCCGTAATTGCTAAAAACCGAGCTAAGGTGTTCCACGATAAACACCTTTGCGTAAAACATTTAAACCTGGTCAACAGGTTTTACTCTATGATACTCGGTTACATTATCACCCCGGCAAGCTCCGTTCTAGATGGAGAGGACCTTTTGTAGTCCGCACCGTTTATCCGCACGGTGCGGTTGATCTTGAAAATCCGGAGGACGGTACTTTATTCAAAGTGAATGGGCATCGATTGAAACCGTTCCTCACAGCGGACCCTTCGGAGGAGCTCCTGTTGTTGCAGGAGCCGATTTACACTGATTGATTTTCCTCCACTTTCACTCCGAATTTCCAATCATTTTTCCAAAACTTTATTTCAAATAAGTTTGGGGGTGTGTATCATTTGTAAATATATTAATAAGCAGGACATTGCCGACATTATCGACCCTCTTGGTGCAGCATGACAGTGAGGACACTGTCCAGTTTAAGTTTGGGGTATGCTCGGTACGTCTTCTTCCTTCGCATTCATTTGTACTTATTTTAAAATTAAAAAAAACTCATAAAAACTGAAAAATTTAAAAAAAAAAATTATAAAAATTAATTCAATTTTGGCCATATTTTACTTAAGTTTAACAAGTAGGTTAACTGGCTACGAACAACTAGATCTTAGACTTAGTAAATTAAAAACCCTAAAAATAACTTTCCTTAAAGTTTATCGGTAGAAAGTATATATCTTTATAGTTATTTAGAAATAGGAAAAATTTGGTTCACTTCTTGGGCTAAGTTGAAATAAAGGAAAAAGTATTGATTATTATTAGAGTATAAGTTTGAAAAATAATTCCTGGCTTAAGTATAGATTCTGAAAATGTATACCCTACAAAATTGCACAATCACGCACCTTGAAGCTTGGAATAGTAGAGAAGATCTTGAAATACTCTTGTCTAAAAGTCCTTAGTACGAAGAAAATGAAAAATACAAAAGTGAATAAAGAAAAAAATGAACACTGGTTTTGTAATTGCTTAAGGCTAAAAATAGAAAAATATTTAGCGAGGGTGCTTCATCACCTAGTGCCTTAGACCAACTGGTTTGGGAGACACTGCTAAAAGCCTTGGGTGTTACAAGACTAGGAAGTACGCTTAAAAGTGCAAACGCATCTTGTAATCGGTCGTTGGTACCTCAAGAAGTATTAACGGTCGCATGAAGGATGTGTAAGCAAAACTCACCAATTAATAAGTGCTTTGGACAACGGACAAGGGTATGATTGCTTGATTTGAATTTCCAAGTGTAGGGGTGATTTATACACACACGTGGGGATATGTGATTAGAGTTTAGATAAGAGAAAGGAATGAAGACTAAAACTTGTATCTTTAGTAAAGTTGATAAAAAATTCCTAAGTGGAGATGGAACCCTAAAAGGAAAACTAAAGAAATGCCGAAAGCTGAGTGATTCTATAGAACATATATAATCTTAAGTTAAATGATGAGGAAGTGTGAAGAATATGGATGGATAATTTACGAGTCAAACGATAATAGAATTCCTTGTTAGAAAACCTAATTGGAGAATTAAAGTCGAAAAAGCCAAATTGATAGGATTTTGTGGGTAGTATCCGCTGAAAACCCTCAGGAGACAACACTCCTCCTACTAGGGACACCTAGAGGTTTAACGACTTGTTGCATGAGCTCAGTGCAATCGCGTTTCCCCGCGAAAGTGAGGTTAGATTTTTATCGAGAATAAAATAATAAGTTTGCTCGAGGACGAGCAAAAGATAAGTTTGGGGTATTTGTTCATACCATAATATTGCATTATTATATTTCCCATTCTTATTCGTTTTATAAATAAACGGGTGCTTTTGACGCATGTCTACTACATATTACAGGATACAGGTTCTTGGAGTGAAAACAGTGAAAAAGACAAAAGTTGATACAAAAGAGGACTTTTGACCAACAAGTAGAAGGACCCTAGTCAAGCCTAGACGCAGAACAGTTCACAGAGGTACAAGGCAACGCAAGGTCAAATGTCAAAGTGACGGTTAAAAGACCATTACAAGTTTTCACTGAAGATCTGGAGAAGACTCAGAAGCCAAATGGATAAAAGAACCAAAGAATCAGAAGCCCAAGAGACCCTGAAGCTTACCACAAATTTTGAGCAGATGAAACTCACCAAGGGCCGTGGAACCGCGGCCCTACCCCCATATATGCCGCGGTTCCGCGGCCTCCTGATGCACGTGTCGGTGCACATTTCTTCTGGCGGTGCGTCGGTGTTTTTGTTGGGATTTTTCGGGGGTAAATCTGTAATAGCACATACGCGAGCAATTGTAACCCTGATTTTCCTATTCCCTATAAAAATGTATTCTAAAGATTGTGTTGAGGATGCCTCTTTTCAATAAATAAAAATTCAGATTCTTTGGAAGATTGAAGAGCATCATTCTTGTAAATTATCTTTTATTTTCTGCAATAGTTTTCTAATTTAATTCTTGCCTTAGATAAATCCTTCCTTTACCCTAATTTAATCTAGTGTAGTATCTCTTAAACTGCAGTAGGTAAGTAATCTTAAAATGATGTTTTTAATAGATTCCCTAATGAGCGAGTAATTTCTCTCGCTTGTTAGGGTTAGGAATAAGGGAGGGAATGAGAGATGAAGATCTCTCATCTCTTTCGTGCCCAATTATTTTTAATAACTAGAACTTCATGCATGCATGCATGATCCGCTCCCTACGGCACCCTATCCACGAGGTAACGGTGAAACCGTAGTATAAAGGACCGGACATGCATGTCTTCCATGAAGGTTAGAGCAAATATTAGGAAAGGACGGACAAGGATCTAGAGGAAGAAACTTCGTTTCTTCCCAATCATCCTAATCCCTTTTTCTAATAATTGCTATAACTTCTAAAAGATTTCATTTAGGGTATTGAAAGAGGTGTGACATTCAATCTTATCAAACTCACCCTTAGACCTAATCCTAGCAAGTTTCTTAACCATCGTACAACTTAGTTTTTCTTTAGATTAAATTAAAAGACCAAACACCCATTGGAATCAGCTCGTAAGAATACCTAGGAAAATTACACATCCCTGTGGACCGACCCGTATTCACCGGCTAGCTTCGTGCGACGCCGTTCTTGATTGCGGTAAATATTTTGATCTTCAAAGCACCTGGTTTTTGTCATTTTTTGTTTGATGTGTCGGATTTTCCAATTCATCCTCCTGAACCTTTAACTGTTATATCACCCTCCCTCCTTTCCATCATTCCGACCACGCACAAGATCACGCTTGAAGACTGTGAGCTTGAAAAATTTTCCTTTGAATCTGACACAGTTCTCATAGCCGATAACACTTATGAGTGTTTTACTTTTTCGGACGATGTTGAAGACTCACCGCCCGAGTTTGAGTCCTTTGAAATTTCAGATGAGTTAGTGAACCATCAGACTCGGATGCT